>JAVQJG010067901.1:0-12527 GCA_036024015.1 Craterocephalus amniculus | reverse complement strand
TCTTTTTATATCACCCAATAACACTTGTGTTCCTATTCGAGTGCCTATGCACACACTTTTAGAGCAGACGGGTCGTTTTTCCTTTAAAGACACATTACATGTCGTTGCCTTCAGCGTTAATTATATAAGCCAATTAAACTTTTATAGAGGCTGAACATGAGTCATTTGAGCAAGTGATTACAGATTGATGGGCCTCTACCTTGAGTGGGTTAAACAATAAGATAATTGGCCCTCCCTCCCTCCTTTCTAACCCTACTCATCTAGATTTCCATTATTCATACTTCCAGACACAAAGGGAACACTATTATCAATCAAGACAAACGTCACAGAGAGGGGGGTGGGGGGGACTGAGTGGGCACAAGTCACAGAAGGCAGGGTCTTGCTCTAAATATCAGAGTATCATTAATTACATCCTCAGTATTACATTTTCTTTTGCCTACAGCAGCATTGTACAGCAACACGCAATGTTCCCTGGAGTCTTTTATTTGCATTTGCAAAGGTTTTGCATTTGCTCTCCAGCTGACCTGGAGAATCCGGGGTCAGACAATTATGAACTGAAATTCCACTTTGTTGTGGTGACTTTGCTGGCTGACAGAGATGGAGCGAAGATCAGCTGTTCTTTGGCGTTTTATTAATAAAGCTAAACAACAAAAAGAAAGGTGCTGCTGCAGGCATGATGCTTAATTATTTCAAGTTATGGGACAAATCTGAACAAGCTCTTTGAAACATTTTTTGTGTATTGTCAAATAAAACAGCGAATCTGGGTCATATCCAATTGTCTATGACGATACAGACGTGGTAATAAGTTTTAATGGACCTTACATGCTGCTTGACCATGGTTATTTATTTGTATGTTTGACACATTTATTATAATTAACAGTGTCCAAATAAATCATCAATCTAGCTGGCTGGTCTACATAAACTTACCTTTCAGGTAAGCAGACCTCAACTGATAGGTCCACCAAACCACATTTGACTTTGTACACATGTCAGTAGCTTGCCTGGTAGGCAGGGCTCAGCACAGAGAGCAGAAGCAGATAATGTGTAATCCACTTACCCCTGCCAAGCTTACACACCATTTATGGAAGTCTACGTCACAAGGTTATTTAGTAACCTTAATTCATCTAATAAAGCATGTTTGAAGCCAGAATTATATTATTCTAAAAGCCCTAGGTACACATGTAATCACAAAAATCAATCACATCTCAAAATGATTAAATAATACATGATTTCATAAAAAGGAAGTGATAAATTAGTAGCATGGACACACTGTCCCTAGCATGTTAAACACAAATTATCTCACTGATGATGGCAACAGAAAGAACAGAAAATCTGCTTTCTGGAGAAATCACACGTTAGATGATTATTTAATTGTTTTCTGGTTCATATCAGTGTTTCAGTGAAGCAAATTATACGCCCTTAAACTCTGGTGTAACATGTATATTACGCTTATATACCGTACCTGTATATTCGACCTTTAATGTACTGATCATTTGGGTCCAGTTAGTACTCACGCATTGATATGAGCAGAATTTTTTTTATTTTCAATACAGGATATGCTTTAATTAAGGAATTATAATAAAAACAGTACAACCTAAAAGCTCAAAGTACAGTACTATGTAGTACATTTACAGTCTTTATTCTAGTCTAGAATCCAACATTCAATAAAACTCATTGTCAGAAAACACAGTAAATAATAATCGGACAGCCACGTCATTAAAGTAAATATTGAGTAAAAACCTTAACAAAAATAATGATTTTCGTGCAATTTGTTCTCTGCTCCCCAGTCTGTTTTGTATATACAGTATCAATAATGTGCTTAGCACTGATTATATTTGAAAATGATGAGGTTACTCAGAATATAACTAATAGTCTAAAATGACAGTGACCATGAATTTTCTATGTTCTCCATCTGAGCCAATTCATTAAAAAAACAGTTAAGGTCAAACTGTTTGCTGAACCTTAACATCAAAGAGCAGCATATACTGTATTTGTAGAATATTTGATAAATAAATGTTACCCATGCATAGACTACACTATGGCATCTCATTATCTCTCTGCTTTCAGGGAGTTCACCACAGCCCAGGTGATGGTAAAACAGAAGATAACAGAGAAAACACAAATGCAGTGTAAGACGAGGAAATCAGAAGATCATCAAGTCTTAGATTATTAAGAGTAAAAAATGTTCACGCACATGCATATGATGAATATTTGGCAATACTTGTAATTAGTGTGTAAAATAAAATAAAAAAACCACATCACATTTAGACTAAAGAAAGGCCTCTAACAGCAACCAGGATTTACTATTGCTATAAGTCTCGTACTACGAGGCTCCTTTGTTACCACCAGAGATAAAGGCAAGACTGTGTTACAGTAGGTAGTTTGTGTGTTGGGAATCACAAACATAAAGGGAGTGTCTGTGTGTTTGAAAAAAGTAATTGTAAGACAGACAGCATACTGAGGTTTGTGAACCTGGAGTCTCCCTTTTAGAGACAGTGGCAAGGGGAGTGGGTTAAATCTCTGTCTTTCCCTTGTTAATGTGAGTCTGATGTCACCGCTGCCATCCCAGAATTGTTCGCAGGATCTGAGGTTTTAGGGCTTGAAGTAGAAGAGACTTTTTCGTAGATGAAACTGTAAAGACTGATGTCAGGTCGAGTTGTGTGGCAGTTCTTGCAGACCTCGTTGAAGTAGTGGTTCAGAAGGCTGTACAGCTGCCCTGGGATGGGAAAAGACGGATGTCGGGAGGAGGAGACAGTGGTGCGGGGGTCAAGGGAAGGAGATATATGAGGGGACAGGAAAAGCATTGGAGAGAAAAAGACAAAAGTACAAACGGGTTAAGAGTCAAAGAACAAAAGACAGACTGAAACCATAGCAGAAAAGAAGAAAAATGAATGACTGTTTGAACTCATTTATAAATCAAGTACACACACATGCCAAGAGCTTTTTCTTTCTTTTTTTCCCTTCTGTAGCTCCACTTTAGGAAATGGATGGCTAGAGGGGAATTTCTCTGAAAGGCTTCAATAAATGTCAGCAGAAGAAAAATGAAAATAGGGGGAGGGGAGAGGCGAGGCTACGGTCAGTTCAGGCAGTAATCCACTCTGTGGCTCAGGCTGCATGGATGGACTGAGGAGCAAGTGATGGTCCATTTTATAAACACGCTGAGTGTGTAGCAATGCCAACGTCTGTGTGTCATAAAAGACTCAAGAACGCCAGATTCCTGTCCTTTCAAAGGCTGATACTGAATAACCATTTCCATTCCTTATGTAGAGTATCTACTGTACAGAGTTGGCCAGAATTAATCACTCATAAGCCAGTCTTTTTGGGTTAATGTAGCATAGTCAGAAAACACAAAAGTTGAGCCTTTCAGAATGCAGTGCATTAGTTCTTCTTAGCATCCGTATTACAGCAAGACAGCAGATGTTTTATCAATTCTGTGTATTAAGAGAATGCTGAAATAAACTAAAAAAAGCTAATGTGTTAATCAGTATCAAAAAGCAGTTTTTTTTTTTTAGGTGATCGTCTTGGGTCTTTCAGCAGCCCAAAACCCCAAGCTACATATCTAATAACACTAAAAGGCAAGGAGGCTGTTAGCCTGGTCCTGCCCACTAAAATGAGATGAGAATGAGAAGGTGGCCAGGAACACAGGAGCTCCACAAGTGACAGTACTCTCACCATTTCTCTTCCCACAGTAAACCTCAGACTGATGTGCCCTACAACTGCAGTCGGATGTTGGGTGCATCAGTGATAGACAAGAAGCTGAGTACAGAGAACTGGTCAGTCAATTTGTGAGACAGTGGGAAAATCACCTCATCTCGAATACAAAAAAAACAACAAAGGTTTCAACAGAAGTAAACGAAACACTGATTTCATCCGAGGAGAAGAATTGGAGGTGGTAGAGAAATACAGTCGGGTACCCTGGAGTTCAGCTAGACAACAGATTCCACAGAGCGCATCTACAACAAGGGACAGAGCAGACTCTGCTTCTTCTTAAGAAAGCTACAATCATTGAGTGTTTTCACCGAGATGTTTTGAATAGATCTGTTGTGGAAAGTGCATTCAACTTTGAAGCATCTGCTGGGGCAGCAGCATCAGAGTCAGAGATTTAAAGAGACTGAAGAAACTGAGAATGAAGGCTCTGTGCTGGGGAGCAATATTAAACAAGCTGTTGGAAATTTTGGATTATTCTTCACGTCGTCTACACAACAGTGAAGAAACAAAAAAGCGTGCCCAGTGTGAAGTTTTGTCAAGTCCAATGCAGGACAGAAAGGTACCGGAGATCATTCTTGCCAGCAGTCATCAACCTCCGGAACAAAGCAATATCTTCTTCTAATTAATCACTCTTTTTTTTTTTTATTTAAAAAGAAAAACAAAATTAAAAATAATAAAAAAACATTGCAGTTACCCTTTGGGATTAACAAATTATTTTCATGTCATTTCATTGATGTTGAAGATAATCAGAATTATCTGTAAAATAGTGGAGCTCAAATGATACATGGTTGACAAGGTAGAAATACCGTAAGCAAACAAAAATGAACATTAACTTTGTCCAACTTCTGCACTCAAAATATAAAAAAATTTCTGTTTTCTGTCTTACCAATGGTGGCTTGTCTCTCGGTAAGGAAAGAGTGCATTTCATGAACATCTCTCATAAGCTGAGCATCGCCAAATGTGAAGTATGCCACGTCTCTCCCAGCTTCACCTGCTGCCATTAGTTGAATCAATGCTGAAAAATACAATTGGACAGTGCATAAGAAAATTCAGCTCGCAATATTACATTGTATTAGTATGTCTGGCTTCAGAATAAAATTATAAAGGTGTAATTGACCACTCAAAAGTGAAGCAAACTTAAGTAATTGGTCACTAAAACCACATAAGGCATGGCCTCTAGCAGAAAAACACAAGTGACAGGAGCAATTTGTATGAAAACCGTAAATAATAGCCCCTCGTTATAACAGCCTCATCAATAATACTTGGTTTCTGAGCCTTTGCAAATGAGTTCTTAAGGCTTTTAAATATTTAAGAGAATGGTTATAGATTTCTGATTAATGTATACACAAAACAAATGATTCCCAGAAGGTCTATAATCTCTACAACAGTTTTGTGTAACAACCTCGGCTCATGTCAGCTCCGGGACCTTAATGTAACATACGGTTATTACCTTCTAAAAATACCAGCTATGCTAATTTCAGGGCTCAAAGGCACGGCCCCCGGAAGCTAATATCATCCTCAGGGAGTCCAGTGGATCTATTCAAAGAAGATGAAAAGTTCCTGTTTAAAATCAAACTAACCAGTATTTGAAAAGTTTTCTATCATATGAGGCAGTTGGCAAAGTTAAATCTTTTCTCTCCAGACAGTACTTGGGAAATGTGATACGTGCTCATATTTCCTCCCGTTTGGATTTCAGTAACAGACTTTATGTTGGAGTGATTCAGCCTTCAAAGTCAATCTTCAGCGAGTTCAGAAAGCTGCTCCATGACTTTTAACAGGTAGCTGTAGAAAAGAACTTATCATATCCGTCCTGACTTCACTCCACTGGCTGCCTGTCCATTTTAAGGTTCACCTTATTAATCATCTACAGTATTTAGATTGGTTTAAAGGTGTTTTCATGTCTGAAGTTTTTATTTACAAGTCCGTTGAACTAGCTTATTATAACTTTTAATGTTTAAAGTGCATCAAACCCTGTTGCCAGGAAACATTCAGCAAAGATTTCAGAAAGAAGAAAGTTGCTATTCCCTGAAAAGTACAGACATTTTCAGAAAACCGGGGGGTCACATACACTGCTACCCTCCACCTTGATGTGTGAATCCTGTTAACACCATCAATGACTAGAAAAACAACAGGCAAAAATATGTAGTCTGAGGTAATCGGGGACGGGGAGACAGTACTTATGAAGAGTGATGTTGTGTGAGCCCACAGAGAAATACATCAAACACGATTTATAGAGTCTCAGTCCTGTAATCAATCACTGTTCTAATGGAAAACATAAATGTGTGTTGGCTAATCAATAAAGGATGGCAAGGAATGGGAGAGTGACACCCTGGGGGAGCTACTAATTAACTAAAAGGATAAGACACAACAAATTCTCTGACTGTGCATTACAACACAGAAGACTGCAGGACTCCTTCAGCAAGCAGCAGGAGCTTTGATGACTCAGACAAATAATGCAGATGAACAGCTGATTGAGTCTGAGCTACAGATATCCAATCCAACTGCTGCTAAAGAGTCCTGTCATATTTATGGGGATCATGGGGTGCAGTCCTGTCAGCCTCCAGGAGCTTTTGCATCAGACAGTCATTGCACAGGCAAAAAACACTTTATCTGACAGTTCTCGTGTTCTGCACATGGAATACACACTATTAAAATCAGGGAGGAAGTACAGGGTTCCAGTGTGTAAATACAATAGGTATACCTATTCATTCATTCCACTATCCATAAAACTCATTAATGAGTGAAGATGACATGTCAGTTGCAAAGTAATGCCTGGTCTTCTATGTTCAAGTTTTGTCTTTTTGCACACAAATTTAATCTATTTTTAAATTGTCATTACTATCAGGTCATAGAGTTCATGTGTTGTGATTGTCGCGTATGTTTAATTGTGAACTATTGTTGTGTTGTCTTTTATTGTTTCTATTGTGTGGCAGTGCCCTTTTAACCAAGCCAAATTTCTCCCAAAAGGAGATAAATAAAGAATTATTCATCTTAATTTATTACTTTCCTTCTCCTACATTTACGTTTTTTAAAGACTTTTTTGGACTAAAAGAACTTTTTGAAAGGCACAGCTTAGAGTAATGCTGAAAGACACATTTTCTGAAAAGTACCATGAGGAAGATTAGAGGAAAATGGTGAACTGAACTGAAAATGTTTATCACGTGTCTAAAGTCAGCTACTGCTGCAGGCTTTGTGACAACTCAAGTCAGGAGATAATAAACCCATTCACTAAAGGAGAATACATTAAATAATCATTCATTAAAATATTGGAGCATCTACTCATGGACTTTAAAAACCAAAGCTGAGTTGTTCTGAAAATTAAAGACATGTCTCCTTTCACAAACACTTTCCACAACAGGACCATTAAAATGACAACAAAGATTTCCGCTCAGCAAACTGATTCAGCTCCAGCAGACTCGATGGTTTATGATGAGTTTATACTGACTAGACAGCACTAAAGTGAAAATATACTCTGGGGTTGTGCAGGTTTGGCATTTTCTGTTGTTATGCTAACAGTTTTGTTTAAGTTGTTTTCAAGAGTCAAAGAAGTATTGTGGCTCTAAATTGTTCATCTGGTGGTAAAAATGTCTTTCATTAATGCGCGTCACAGACCCCTGCTATAAACTGTTTGTTTCACATGCAAGTGCTTTGTAATAAGCTGATTCTACCTTTGAGCCGTGTGTCTCCTCCAAAAGCTCCACAACCCCAGTTGCCCGTTGCTACTGCAGAGAGGTGCTTGATGTTAGCATTAGTCCGATGGAATCCACAGTATGCCTGTGAATTAGCAGGGAGTAGAAGAAAGGAGAGTTCACAATTTTATATGTGCTCCTTCAGCACATTTGTAGTACAATCCAGCAAAAAAAAAACTGTGCTGTCTCAAGCTGAAAGATATGATCATTGCATTTTATGAGTTATTAAGAAAAATTCAATTAAGGTTTTCTTTGCAAAATAATCTGAATAAACAACAATTACTAAGGTTCTGTGTAGAATCTCTGCAAAAGCTGCTGGTAGTTTCCCGCAGCTGAGTAACAGATTACTGAGCTTTACGAAGTTAAAATAATCACCATCTTTGGAAAAGGAGAAAAGTTTACCACCAGTAGTGTTTTATCAAAACAGTCAAATATTTCTGTGTAAAAAAATAATATATCCATCAACTATCGACAATAACTTCTGAAAACTGGACACTAATTCATAGGTTTTCAGCCTTGTTTAACCAAGTGTTTGTCTGAGAATTGCACTTCCTTATTTATGCAAGGCACCTGTACTTTCCCCTCACCTTGTTGAGCTCTCTGATTATCTTCTCAGGAAGAAACTGCTCAAGGAAGTTCCTGTACTTGAGGGCATCAATGGCAACTATTTCTGTGCACCTTCTCTGCCAGTCATCCCTGGAAAAAACAGAATACAGAGGATTTCTTCCATTTTTCTTCTGATACCAGTTATAAATTAACATAAAAAATAAAAACTGTACCTGGGCGTCTCATCTTTGTAGCTGTCCTCCCACTTGTAGCTCTCAGCATAACCAGCATATTTGCTGTACCGTTCTGTTCCTGTAAGACAAGGGGGGCAAAGCCGAGGAAAAAATTAAGTTATTCAAAGCTCAGCAGTCAGAGCACACAGCAGGCCTAAATCTGTTTCAAAGCCTTATTTCCTAAATCAGATTTAGTGCTTTCCATGCTCCCCATGTGAGTACCGAGTATCAGCCTGTATTGGATTGTCATAAATAAACCCCAATGATTTAATAACTAATCGGCTTCATGGTTTAAAATGAAAAGCTTTTAGTCACACTGAGAAGAAATAGTTTGAACAGAATATTAAAACCTTAGTCGCCTTAGCAAAATATTCATGAAACACAAAATATACTAACATTAATATGCAAAAGGCTGTAGTTTCATTTATAAAGCTCTCCTGTATGCAGCCATGAAAATGTCTCCATTCACTACAAATGCAACTCTGCTTAGGAAATGATGCAGGGTCAGGCTTTCATAGATCCTGTAGTCTCTAAGAGTAGAATGGGAGGAGGAGCCTTTTAGTATCAGGACCCCTCAGTTTCAACTCAGAGTTTTGGAGGTAAACAGCATCTCTTCCAAACACCATTTATCCTCCTTAGGCCTAAAAACTTCCTTTTTGATCAAACTTATACTGATGATTTCCCATGATGGACTAAGCACTCCAACCCATTTCTCTCTGCTCTTTATTTTCCTGTGTATACATTATGACGGTATTGGCATCATTAACTTGTATTTCTCTTCTTCTCTAACAGGCAGCAGGCATCCATGATTTAAAGTTGTGGTGCCCAATTCCCCTTTCCTGTTCTCTCCACTCATTACCTGTTAACACAGACAGCCACTTTCCCTGAGCCAAGTTCATCCCAAGGTTTTTACTTCTTGTTAAAAGGAGAGTTGATGATCTGTTGGTTTTCCTTGGACAGACACTTATTCTTTATAAAGTGGCTTGTATGAACAGTTATTATTAATTGGGCATACGTAGATTTGTTTTTTTTAATAACAATGAATAGGTTTCTGCTGATTATGTCTGTAAAAGTGCCTTGTGTTGGCTTTGTTGTGAATTGGCACTATGTAAATAAAGGTGAAATGAATTGTATACTGTATGACACCAAATATGTTAAAGCAGCAGTAGTCCCATTTAACGCTAAAGAGATTCCTAAATACATTAAATGTTATGTCGTCTCTTATTTCCTTTCTAGAACACGTCCTACCACCGGCCTCCTAGAGAATTTTTTAACAAATAAAGCCTTGGCTGGATGAATAAAAGGAATATTTACGTGCCATTGCAACTCCAGGCAGTAACATAAAGTACTTTATACAACACTAGCGACTCCTAACGTTGAAGAGCAGGGTACTCATATCACTTAATCCATCTCCGGAGCTGACCTCCTCCTCCTCCTCCTCCTCCTCCTTCACCTTAAACCAATTTAGTCTGGCAAAACTCCAAGCCAGTATCCTGCCATCCAGGTTTCAATCTCAAGATTACATCAGGGATATCTACCTTCCATCTCAAAACCACCATATGGACATTTATATTTGCACTTTATCTTACTAGTACTGTTAAGTTAAAGTTTTAAATGCACTTGATGACTCATTAGAAGACATCTAAAGATAAAGAGAGATGACAAACTTGGCTCCAGAACAAGAAAACAAAAGAGACAAATATAAAAAGGTCTAGAAACCGAGACGAGAGGAAACACTGCATGCGTGCAAGGAATATTCTGAAGGTTTTAATGAATCTGTGGCGCAATGGGCCCATTCCATTAGAGGAGCAATGACCTTAGTTGGGCTATAAATTCCTTTCTGTCCAAATGTAATAATGTTAAGTGGAGAAGAGGAGGAGGGAAGACAGAGGGAGGCGATTGACTGGAGGAAAGCAGAGGACGGTGACTAACCAATGAAGGTCACTTTGGAAGATGTGAGTTCCAAAGAAGACAACATGGCGCCACACATAACAGATTACACTGAGACGGAGGTCGATTTTTACAACACGCGCTGGCTTTTTTTGTTTATTTTCCTTAATGGCTGGGTCAGAGCATCTCAGTTACGTTTCTCCACTCACGTGTTCACACCCTGCAACAAGCAAAGCATTGTGAAAAACTGAGCTAGAAAAACACCCGGTCCATGTTGTGTTTATGTACAACTAGTAACAACAAAGTAACCCATATTATGGTCCATAAATGTGGGCAAACATAGACTTTACATTTATATGATCCATTCATACACTATATTTTACATTTGTAACATCTAAAAAACCAAAACTCTGAAGGCATGGCAGCTTTTATTTTGCCATGGCAATGCATTACGATCATTTACATGTAGCGGAAACACTGTAGTCTTTATCTAACATAGAGAGGCAATCTTTAAAATGGTAAAGGAGGTTTTTAAAGATTTTTATTTATATTACACCAACCCAATTTATCTTATTTTACAATGTTTGTCAGTAATTACATACAGGCTGCCAAATGCCTAAGCCTGCATGCGCTTTCCCATACTGTATATGTTTGTTATGCTAACCTCAAACAATGGTGGGTGAGCTGTTATGAAGAAAAATAGGTGACCTGTACAGTATGAGGGAGGCAAGTAAGAGGGCATTCGCTGGAGCTGCCCAAATAATAAGGTGGAGTTTGAAAGATAGAGAAATTCTGCTTTGGGGAAAATAAAGGATTAACTAAACGCTCGCAAATTAATCAAAGTAATGAATCCACACTTGGACTGGAAGGAAGTGAAAGAGAAAAACAAAAATAATTGCACGAAGGAACGATGAACAAGAGAAAATAACTCACAAGTGTAGCCTGTCTGAGATAAAAGTAATATGGACACAAGATGTTTTCTGCAGTCATCTTTATATGTTTCAGTTCATCTGCATCAAAGAAAAACTATATAAAAAAAAATTCTGTATGATCTCCATGCCCATTGCAGGTTTGTGATTCATCACTAAATTTTACCCTACAATATATCATCCAAAGTTCATGGCTGCTTCTGTTTAATTTTGTTTAGCTATTAATGATGGTTTTGCTTGATTTTTCTGTGTGCATATTCCATTTCTTTCAGCTGATTCTTACAGTTAAGTCACAAACATCGGTACCGTTTCTGCCCTTTTGTTTTTCTGTTATTTGTTTCCTTTTTGCCTCGAGTTTTCTGTCCTTAAGCTTTACATTTTTCTAGATAAGTATGTATGTTTCACTACTCCAACCACATTTTGTTTGTACTTGCTCCAAACTATTTTTGGATAAAGTAGACAATGATTGAAAAGCATATTTTGCCATCAGCTGCCATCTTAAAGTTTTATGATCGTTTTACACCGTTTTCACCGACAGCTCTCTTGTTAGAGCCAAAACAACCAAATGCAGTTTAAGGTGTGCAAATGCTCCCTTTAAATGGCAGACTAGTTTACATTTTAGACTTTAGAAGTTATTTCTATAAAAAAATACAAATTTTTGTGTCTACCACACAGGATGCAGGATATGATGCTGGAATTACTCATTGGAAAAGCTGTTTTCTTTGCAACACATTGCAGATGAAGCTCATTGCAGAGACGTGACATACAGATCAGTAAAAAGAGGAGAAAGGAGCAGGTTTTCAGGAGCACACACTAACAGCCAAGCAGTAAATGTTCCAGAGGATTTGCTTCTATGGTTAACATGATCTCATCCACTGTTCATCATTAGGTGAAGAGACGGTGAGACTACACACCTGTGATGATGAGACATTCATTGTGTTCTAAAGCTTCAGTAAAAAGGCGAGAGGCGATGAGTTCAGGGTTGATGATGAACCTGATTTCTTCCTGGACCAATCCATGTCCTGTAACTCCACCTCCCACAAAGCGGTTTGCAAAGTCCACCTAGTGGGGAAACAAAGAAGGAGAAAAAAAAAGAAAGGATTAAATCTAATGTCCACTACCCCATAACTTTCAATTTACCTTCTGCTTGTACTTGGTATGAAAGAAATGTAACATAATTTAGTTAAAGTCAACACAGAAACAACAAAGATTTAATTGAAAGCATTTGGATTCTAACTCTTAACACCAATTTGTTTCCATTAGACGGAAAGGGTTTTTAGTAACAACGTAAATCTGAAATTCACACCAGCTTATTATTCTAGGCTTATCACTCAATATCTACACTTCATTTGTAAGGTGAACGCTGCCTTTTAAAAGGGTCTAAAATCAAACACATTTAAATGTAAAGAATTGTATTTAAAGGAATACTCCGCCCTCCGAATGATGTGCCTTCATTTTGTACTCACCGTCATGCTGATTAACACTCTGGAACACTTTCTTGATGTTCATCATGTAGCCGGAGATATCGGAGG
>JAVQJG010067899.1:0-15107 GCA_036024015.1 Craterocephalus amniculus | reverse complement strand
ACTCCTCAGCCTCCCTGGTAAGGTCTATTCGGGGGTCCTGGAGAGGAGAGTCCGTCGGATAGTCGAATCTCGGATTGAGGAGGAGCAGTGTGGTTTTCGTCCTGGTCGTGGAACAGTGGACCAGCTCTATACCCTATTCAGGGTCTTGGAAGGGGCATGGGAGTTCGCCCATCAAGTCTACATGTGCTTTGTGGACTTGGAGAAGGCATTCGACCATGTCCCCCGGGAACTCCTGTGGGGGGTGCTCCGGGAGTATGTGGTACCGGGCCCCTTGGTAAGGGCTGTCCAGTCCCTGTACGACAGGAGTTTGAGTCTGATCCGCATTTAGGGCAGATTTTTCTGGTGAGGGTGGGACTCTGCCAAGGTTGCCCTGTTGTACTGGTTCTGTTCGTAATGTTTATGGACAGAATTTCTAGGTGCAGACAAGGTGCTGAGGGGATCCGGTTTGGTGGCCTCAGGATTGGGTCTCTGCTTTTTGCAGGTGATGTGGTTCTGTTGGCTTCGTCGGCCATGATCATCAGCTCTCTCTGGAGCGATTCTCAGCTGTGAAGCGGCCGGGATGAGAATAAGCACCTCCAAATCCGATACCATGTTCCTCAGCCCCTTTAAGGGTTGGTGGTGGGGTCCTGCCCCAGGTGGAGGAGTTCAAGTATCTTGGGATTTTGCCCACGAGTGAGGGAAGGATGGAGCGGGAGATCGATAGGCGGATCGGTGCGGCCTCTGCAGTGATGCGGGCTCTGCATCGGTCCGTCTCGGTGAATAGGGAGCTGAGCCAGAAGGCAAAGCTCTTGATTTACTGGTCGATCTACGTTCCTCCCCTCACCTACGAGCTCTGGTTAGTGACCGAAAGAACGAGATTGCGGGTACAAGCGCCCGAAATGAGTTTTCTCCGCAGGGTGGCCGGGCTCTCCCTTAGAGATAGGGTGAGGAGCTCAGTCTTCCGGGAGAGGCTTGAGGTAAAGCCGCTGCTCCTTCACATCGAGAGGAGCCAGATGAGGTGGTTTGGGCATCTGGTCAGGATGCACCCTGGACGCCTCCCTCGGGAGGTGTTCTGGGCACGTCCCACCATGAGGAGGCCAAGGGGTAGGCCCAGGACCCGCTGGAGGGATTATATCTGTCAGCTGGCCTGGGAGCGCCTCGAGATCCCCCCGGATGAGCTGGCTGATGTGGCCGGGGTGAGGGAAGTCTGGGCTTCCCTGCTTAGGCTGATGCCCCCACAACCCGACTCCAGATAAACGGAAAAGGACGGACATTAATGCTACCGCAGTATCCCATTAACTTAAATGATTAGGTATACATTTCCTGCAGTATTTAACCACAGCCATTCCTCTACCCATTCTACTGTTGCCAGTAATGTTAAGACAATCCCACCATCTACAGGGTATAACTTTTATTATTATTGATTTGCAATGAACACAAATCAAAACCTTTCTTACATGCAGTTAGCTAATCAAAAGGTTTTGGCTGAAGCACATGCTTATTACACCAACAACCCTTGCAAACATATATCTTCAGCATTGACTCAACTCAATTATTAAAACAGAAACAAAGACACAAAATAAAAGAAACAAACTTAATATTGGAGTAGTAGTAATGTGAAATAGTTTCTTTATAAAATCTAACTAAGCACAACAAAAAGTTTCAAAATCGCTCATTCTTCACACATCACTGGAGAGCGAAAAACCTTCCCACATCTCCGGCTACATGATGAATATCAAGACAGTGTTCCAGAGTGTTCATCAGCATGAGGGTGAGTAGAAAATGAAGACATCATTCTGAGGGTGAAGTATTCCTTTTAGCACATGTACACTCTCCCTACCCCCCATCTGAATCTATATGAACAAAAACTCCCACCCCCTAGTGACTGTCTCTCAAATTAATGTAAAAAAAAAAATTATAAATAAAATTTAGAAGAAAAATCTGGTCGGACATTGCAGTGAGGAAATGTTATATTTTGGCAGCACTACTGGAACCACATAGACCGGGACTGGCTGGAGTCAGCACCAGAGCCACTGGGCTGCGGGACCTCCAGCTCACCAGGCAGGGCTGATGACCGAGGCAACAACCCTGCAGAACGAGCAGGCACAGCCACCTCGGAGGACCCTCATGAGGAAAATACTGGATCAAATGATAAAAGCAACGAGAAGAAAAAAAGAGAAATAAAAATACATACAAAGGAGTTCAGGACAATAAAATAAAAAAATATTTAACAAAATAAAAATAGGATTCAGCTAAAAGCTTGGGTAAAAAATATGGCTCTTTTTAAAAGCATGAACATTCTCTGCAGCCCCGAGGTTCTCCGGCAGGCTGTTCCAGTCGAGAGCCAAAATACTACGAGGTATAAACGTAAACTTTGGTCTTCACTTTAGGAACCGTTAAAAGACTGGCACCTCGGGTTCAATTAAAGAACACTAAAAGGCATTAGAAAATGGCTCAAAGATCTGTCCTTATGTTTACAATCAGAAAAAATCCCATCACTCTAAAAGATAAGACACCTTTAAAAAGATGAGGGGACACTTAGAACAAAGACTTAACTCATCTACTGTGGGCAGCTGAGACATAACCTCTCCTATACAGGTCCACTGTTGACACGACTCACTAAGGACTTTCACGGACTGAAATATTGATTTTATATGTATATTTATGTTGCCAACCTGTCTCTTAAAATGTCAATAAACACACTATGGAGAAAAGAACCTTAAAAGAAATCTTGAAAGGCATGTGCAGGGATTTTAAAACATATGGGTTGCTCATGTATCTGTGAAAGTTCAGGTGAACTGGCCTGCAGTTAAGAACCTTTCACCAAAAGAAAATGTCTGGTCCACCATCAATAACCTGGGACTGCCAAGCAGCTGGAATCCTGCTTCTGCTTCAGAAGATGGAAAAACATGCTTCTCCTCACTCAGGCCACTGGTACTCTCATTTATTAGATGTTACAGAACGGTAAACATCACTTTTTTGTGTCGGTGCCATCACGACTGTTTTCCATGAAATGTTAAGTCTTTTTCAACATCTGTTATGTTGTTTAGGAAATATGAGTCTATATGATTGGTTTTTATTTTCAGTAAACATACTGCCCCAACTATTCTCAATTTGGTGATGTAGCTCTACTTCTAAAACAATGAAAAACAAAGCAAGCACTATGACGCCTAGTTTTCACTCACTTTTTATTTCTACATTAACCAAAGATTTTAATGATATAAGTTTTTATTTTCAAGTGAATATTCCTGTACACAGACTTAAAATCTTTTAACACAAATTCAGAAAACATTGCATTTTGTATCTCTAAGGGGCAAAAATACCTAACTCAATCCCTTTTGATTGTTTAACTTTACAGCCACATTTTCTACAATATTTCAATGAACATATTTGTAAATATAATAAGCATTTTATAGAAAACAAGGCAACAGTAAAAGCAGATATGAAATAGAGAACAAACAGAAGCTGATGGTTCCAGGTGATTTCCAGCCAGTTTCTCTTGTTTGATCAAAAATATAAATTCGGATCCAGGTAGTAAGTTGTCACTAACCAGCAGCTTCCAGACGTAGTGAAGGGTGAGGCCTCAAGCTGTCGGTGCCGTCCTGTGGTTTAGTAGCGTGCATGAAGGGCTTCAACCGGTTCACACCAAAAGAGCAGGTTCAACTTAGATGATGCATTCAAGTCAAGTCCAAAGTAATAAAAAACAAACCCTTCTATAAACCTGATATACAGCAGTGACACCTTTAACTGTGTGGGTGCAGATGACCTGCTCTGCGTTATTTAACTCATGAAATGTGGGTTTGTTTCTGCTGGTTTCCTAAAGGTCCATCATAGATTAAAAGGTCTGTTTATACGTCTCAGCTCTGAGATCGGACTCTCTGCAGCGTGGACTGGAGGCCATTCTTCGCATTTCCACATGACTCCAGAATCTTGTTGCTCCTGTGAACAAGATTTGTATAAATTACTTGTCTATTGACTTCATTTTTCTAAAACACATTTAAACATTTTTCATTTTGTCAACAAATCCCAAGAACCACCCAAATCAACGGTGAGCTGAGCCTTGTGTCCATGTGTTAATGTTCTGTGAGAACGCCACTGACAATTTTTATTTATTCTTGAATGTATGTAATGTGAACCTTGCTGACGTTATGATTCACTAACACATAAAATGTGCAACTTAATATACTCCCAAACTAATATTTTACAACTTAAGAGTTTTAGCTACAACTACAGCTGGATGGCCGATAAGCTGCATGTTCCTTTGATGATCTACATGTTCTCTGAGAGTTTCTATCATTTAGGGAACTTTTTAATACAACTTAATAAAATAACTCAAGCGAAATATTTTATCTCTAACCTTAACTAATTTGTCTTATTTGAGAGCAATGTATATTAAACCAACTAAAAATAAAAACAAAATAAGTGATCACCAGGAGTGCGTCCCCCACCGTATATGGGTCATAAGACAGTTTGTACCTGGGCTGCCTGCTGATTGGCTCATTCAACACGTCCTTACCGGGACATGAAGGCCTCCAGCACAGCCACGTTCTCCCTGGGGAAGTAGTCCTGCCGGACGACATGCTCCAAGGCATGAAGGTGGCCAGGGACCATGATTACAGGCTTGATCTTGTCCTCACTCTGAGCAGGACAAAGAGAAAAGTGGAGTAAGTTCGGAAAACAACGAAATAATGCACCAACAGGTTAAAGTGATGCAGAAAGAATGGTGCCTTCTTCACACATGTTACTGGCTCGGTCCAAATAAAACTAACCTTAATAAGCCCGAGTAGAACCAGCAGAGATGATACAAAGCTGCCTTGGAAGGAGGGACTGGTGAAAGCTTTGTTCAGAAGGGCATCTGTGAAAATAAAAACAAATACAAAAGAAAAATCTTAATCTAACTCAGTCACTGGTTAGTTTTTGCTCCAGTGAAGACAACAGGGGACACGTAAAAAGGCCAATATGGAAATAGTGAAAGATGTTGTCAACCTCTAAAGCTCATTTTGCAGTCTCAATGATTCAAATGCATAAAATAATCTGGGACATACTGTTTATTCAAGGGGTGGGGAAATTTAAGTGAAGATTTAAAAACTGGATTTTTTTTATTTCACAAATTTTAAAATAGATTTTTTTGTATATAAATTCATCTTTTGTCAAACAAATGCAAAAAAATGTTTTAATTACTTATAAATTAAATTTTAATCATTATTTTTATTTATCTTTTTTACTTTTCAGGAATTAAAGCAGCTGAATGTTGGTCGGGCTACAGCATTGTTTTTTTCCTTAATTGAAATAAAGAAAAAATAAAAACTAGCAAAAATATTTTTTGTAAATATTTTTGTTTTTCTTCAACAAAAATCTGAGATATAGAAGAATCACAATTTAAATCGAATCGGCACCAAAAAAAAAAAGTAAAGGAATCAAATCGAGGGGAAACCATATTATCCTCACCCTAGTATATTCCCCCCAAAGTACAACAAAACATCACACATGAACAAACAAAAAGATATGACTAATTAGTAAACTGCAAAGGGCTTAAAAGCAACAACTATATAGATTTAGCAAGATACCACCATGAAAGTAAATACATATACTAATTAATAAATCCATAAATAAATAGATCTGAACATTAGAACCAGAATAGCAGTGCACATCTGTCAGTGAGGGCAACATCTGTCCACTTAATAGGAAGAGTAAAACAAACTTACCAATAGTGTCCAGCACAGCATTTTTAACATCGTTGTTATCCTCCTTGTACACAGATGCGATCTTAAGGAAAGCTTCTGCTGTTTTGGTAGGATCTGTTACATCCACCTTCACACGGAGAGAAGAGAAAGAAAAACCTGATTCACATGTCAAAGAACAAACAATCCTGTAACTTGTCTACTGTAATAATTTCTCTAACGGGTTAGCTCTATGAAAAGACATGGTGGAGAAATATTGGCTGCAGCTACTCAACAGCAATCAGGCTCCGTGTTTGGACTGATGGAGTGTGGCGGACTCTGTTGACGGGGCAGAGCTGAACATGTATGACAGGGTAAGGAGAGGACCAATCAGAAACAATCTCTGCAGGAAGAATTGCTACGTTTCTGACAGGACATTTGTAAAACTGTGGACGTGTAAATAAAGACAGTGGAAGAACAATTTCTTATCATGGCTAATCTCTGCCTCAGTCATGTCATACTTTCATGTCAAAGTCATATCAGACTTTCTTAAATCTCTCTTAAAGGTCTCATAAACATGATCAGAGAAGTTGTGTGTAAACTGAAGCTGTTGTCCGTGGAGTGCTTCTGGTTACCTGCTCTTGGACCAGCAAGGCTCTCTTGGCACCCAGTTTGATCAGTTTATCAGGGGATGGAAAGCTGAGGAAGGAGGAGACGTCTGGTGGCCTGGGTGCTGAGACGGGAGTGGACAGCTGTAGGAGAAGAGGATAGACAGAGTCAAGCAAACTACAAGATCATGAAAACCAGTACGTCCTAGAGAGTGCTGGAAGTAGCTCAGGATCCTGCAGGTTACGCAGGAAGCTGAAATAATGCATGAAGAGATTGAACTACACAATTTCAGCTCCCGTTTCACTTTAAAGCAGTTTTTCTATGTTTCGTCAGGATTTATGATACTCTGCATCCTGCTCACACCAATCTGTGCTTCATCCATCAAAACCGAAATCAAAGCACCTAGAGCTCTGTTATTGTGGTTTCCATTTTGCTGCTTGCGGGACCAAAATGACAACAATATACCAAGCATGGATCAGTTAAAGGAGCCAAATGGCATTATTTTATATTCATGAGGTGGCATTTTGCAGCATCAGCATCTAAGTGGTGGGCGTGGTGCTGTGGGTGTGTGTGTGTGTGTTTCACGAGTGCATATAAGATGAACCACACCTCACTGATTGTTTGGTTTGAGTTTGGAATGGATGAGAAAGTGAGGTGAACTCGGCGGTGTCACATATTTTGTTGACCGCGTAATAAATATCATGCATAGCGCATCCCGTGTGCATGTATAGTATCTGTTATGGATTATCTTTGAACTAAAGGCGGACCAGTGGCTATGAATAAACAAAAATAAAGCATCGTTGGTAACACAGAAGTCGTTGGAATATCATTGGAACGCGCGTCTGGCAAATAACACCAACCCTGAGTTTAGCGCACAGCGGCCCTCATATAAAGTTAACCGTTTTGCCGCAACATAAGGTTCACCAACATTAAAAAAACACATTATTATTTTGCTGTAATAGAGGTTAAAGGTGAATAACCCCACCTTCTAAATCCTAGTGTCTTTAATTTTCTAATTTGTGTTATATTAACATGTGTTTGTTAAAGTAAATTAATGATGGTTAAGTGTTGTTATACCGCTGGTTTAACCTCTATTTACTTTTGTCCTTTTTCAAATGATTACTCTTTACAAAGTTTTTAAAAGATGATTTAAAAATGAAGGAGAAAGAAAAAATGGACAAAGGAATTACTTTTTTAAATGTTTGAAATGGAAAGGTATACAGAAACAAATTTATTAATATGATGTAACGCAACATTTAGGCTCCTTTTCAAAGCATTGCTGTATTTTTTTTGTATAAATAGAGGTGCCTCCAATAGCCTTTCGCAAAACTGGGGTTTATAAGACATTAAAAAAAGCCAAATTTATTCTAAATAGTTATCAAATAAATTTATTAGGGCCATAAAACTTTCCAACAATTTTTGTAGTGCACGAATGTATAAGCAACAAAGTTATTATGTTATATCAAAAATACGCATTTGGCATCATCTCAGCAAGAGAACTGATTTGGGGCATGTAGGCCACGTTTTGTTATAACTGAGGCCCAAAAACACTTTTCGCTCCACATTTATGAATTTGCTTAAATTTTTCAAGCTTCACATTAGAATTTTTGTCATCTAGTGACCAGGAACAAAGTTATTATAGGTGCTATTTTAAGAATTCAAAACTATCCCTATCGTGGTGAGAGGAGCTTGTTTTCGGCGTACGGGTGCTTAGGTTTTGGGCGGGAATGTGTCCTGTGGAACTTGCAAAGTGAAAGCAGGAGGGAGAAAACAAACTGGACAACAGTCCTGTGCAGTCTGCTAATGGTTTTTTATGGAACTTAAAGATTGATTAACTGATGCTGATGTGGAAGATGTCAACATTCTGACAATCATCATTATATTACCTTGATTTAAAACAACAAACAAAAACTAGTTTAATCTTGAATTCTTCTCAGTTTGTGTGAACAGGTCTTATTTTTTTCCTTTAATGTTGCTTTACCACACAAAACAATCTGACCTTAGTGTCACCGCTTTCTTCCTCTTCCTCCTCTTCTTCCTCCTCATCCACTTCCTCCTCTTCATCTTCTTCATCATCATCATCATCATCGTCGTCGTCTTCATCTTCATCATCGTCTTCTGGTTCACCCTCATCATCACTAGAGAAAATCAAAAGAAACAAATGAGCCTTGGATCAGAAGCATCGAGGCGTTGGAGTGAAGATCAGGTAGCACAAAAACTCCTCAAAAAAAATGAAGGATATGTAACTTTTGGGATATTTAACCTGCTTTTTCCTGCCCAAAGTTTCAGGGCAGAAATCTTCCAGATCATAATCCTAAGAGTTCTAGATTTTCCCTCGTCCAAAACACGTGATTCAAATGAAAGGCCTCGGCATGTTGCGTGTTGGACCGAACATCTGGATCAGGTGTGCTGAATCCATACTCTGCTGGACTGCAGCCCTTTCAGACCAACTTTCCTTTCCCTGTTGTAGGGTTTTTAAGTAGAATCATGCAATGGTAATTCCATCATCTCAAAATGGTGGTGGGGATACTGCCACACAACAAAGTCCCAATAACTTGATGTGTTAAGTGTTGTCTTGGTCTGATGATAGCAAAATGTGAACTGTATGATGAAGAGGACTGCTTAAGTACAAGAAGTCACTGAACCAGACTGATTTGTGATATAGATACTTATTTTTTGTGTTTAATTATTGTGGTAAGGAACAACATGTTATACAATAAGTACTAAAAACATTAAACAATTTTATATGTACATTTGAAACTCTGAATAAAGTCAATTGAAGTTAACCTGTAAGGGTAATAGTACATTCGTGTGTGTATGCGATTGTGTATGGGGGAACAGAACCACGTTACAAAAAAGTAAAAGGATTAAACTCTGATTTTAAAAGCGATGGGGAAGGTAATTGTATAACAATTGTCACCTTTACTGATTCCTGTAAACAATTATAGAGGCAGAGCCCTGTAATGAATTATGACAATCAAGTATTTTTTCAGGTGTACCACTAAGTTTATACCAGTCTTGCAACAATCGATTGTTTAGCTTAGTAACCTGATGCCACCTTGTGGTGGTAATGATGCATTATGTCCAGGTGCAGTTAAAACAAAATAATTAGAGGATAGGTGCATTGACAATTTATTACACTATACAAGCTATTAAGGTCCAGCTAGTTAGGTCATATTTGGACTAAGTAATACCTGAATACCATTATGTGGACAAAATAAAATTATACAAATTTATAGGAGTTTTCACAGCAGCTGATGATGCATGCATTTTTTCAGCTGTGTATTCCTGCTGTGCCCAATTTAAATTAAACTGAATCACACTGGTTTAAAAGAGAATTGAAAACTGGGACAACCTCGAGCCTGATCTCATCCAGTACATCCTGGATTGAGCTTCTACAAGTCTCAATAGGACAGGAAGCTCCAATGGAAGAATACATTAACTTAATCAGGTACAACAGGAGCACACATGCTTACCTTAGTGATCCAAGAACATCAGCCAAGTTCAAGCCTTCCATGATGTCTTTCACAGCTTTGCAGCCTTCCTCCCCAAGACAGTTGCCTGGAAATCAGGGAAAGTTGCGGAACAAAATTAAACAAAATAAAATCTCCAACACATAAAAATTAAAGTAAAAGCACAGGGGGGGTGTTCAATCATATTCAGCTGTTCTAAATGTTTTATTGATGGAAATATTTGAGAACAGATTCTATTTTTTTCTACATAACATAAACATGTGAAGGTGAGAAGGGCTGTACCATTGAGTTCCAGTTTCTCCAGCTGGTTCTTGCCCTTCACAGCCTGTGCCAAAACCAGAGCAGCATCCTCTGTAATCTCGCCGTACGACAGGTTGAGTTCCTGTTAATAAAAAGTAAAATAGTGACTAAGGAGGAATGGTGAATGATTATATTAATATCATTGTCAGGGAAGTCTGAGTATGTTCATGCATATTAAATCCAAACATTTGTTTGATGCTTGAAAGTAAATCCCCTGTGGAGGACATGGGTGGGAGCTGAAATGTCGGCTCATCTTATGCTGCTACACAAGGCCTACTTAGAGCTGGCCAACAATTTGAGCACATTAGAAGGTGTTTTCATTTTCTGTTTCTCTTTTATAATGCACTCAATTACTGAGACACTGTTTTAAGCAAATATTAAACTGAAGGGGAAAAAACTGGCTTCCCTTCATAAACCTAGTACAGTTATGATTGGAAACTACAGTCATGTGACCTGAAGTTGCTGTCAGATCGTTCCTGTGTCTAGTCTCCCAACATTAATCCCATCTCTGCCCAACAGCAACAAATAACTGCAATTAAGTAGGCTATCAAAACACTTGTAAGTAAACGTGACTGACCTTTAGGATTGGTAGCCCCTCTGACACGGTTTCTGCAATCGCTTTAGCACCAGCGGATCGTACCAGGCAGTCTCCGAAGTTAATCACCTGGATGCTGCAAAGGTGTTTCAGGGCCTGCGAAGGCAGATATTAACCTGTTGTAGTCACGTCATTACCAAACAGTGAAAAGTGAATTGCTGATGAATGTTTGGGCTGGGTGGCAAAACAATCTATAAGATGGATTGTATATCATTTAATGTCAATTTCCATGATAATCCTACTCTTTTAGGTGATCTATTAAAAGAGCTAACAACCTGTCATTTGTCAGAATCAAACGCAACAGCAGCCAGCTTCTCTGGCCAACTCAATTACTGTTAATGTCCATTTCTTATTGTACAAAATTGTGTTGATAAAATTACGCTTTCTTCGCAAACTGTTGAGATAATTATTCATCTTCTAAATTTTACTATCCAAAATAGCAATGATATTTTTCCCAAAACAATAGAAGTCTGTATAAATTACTGCATCTGAGGACAGACGTGAGGTTGCAAGTGAAAAAAGATGCCAGGAAAGTAACATTTTACTCTTGCATGAGCTCGAGTGATTGAACTACAAATTAAAAAGAAAAGAAAAAAAAAAAGAAAGGAAAATGCTTTGGGACATTTACAAAGTTTTCAGCGATCTTATTATTCATCATAACGGGAGTTCTATCATAAACTGTATGTCAACAGGTCCAAAATTACATGTGCAAAGAAATGCTTTAGATGTAACCAGTGCTACATTTAGAAGCCCTGGAGATAAACTAGGGCTTGTAAAAAATAGTAATGAAATAATAAAATAATACCTTTTTGACAGCTTGTCTAATCCCGACTGAAAGGAAATGACTACTTTAAATACTCATGAAGCTGGAGAAGAAAACTAAACCTTTAGCAGCAAAAAAACTTGTTATTCACCAAGCATTAAAGGTGAGAAAGGTACTGTTTAAAAAGCTTAACACAGAGGAGATATTTTGTTCCCTGTTCCCTGCTGGGTGTGTAATTAAAAATAACTTTTTGTTGAGACTTCTCCACCATCAGGACACCAGTGTTGATGTCTGTACCTGAGCCATGGCGATCGCCCCCTTTTCTGTAAAGGTGTTGTCATTGAGGTTGAGGATTCGGAGTCCTGGGTTTTTCTGCATGGCTGTGGCCAGTGCTGTTACACCGGGGTGATTGATGCCATTCTGGGGCATGTGAACCTCCTCCAGGCTGCCCATCAACTGAGATCACAAGCCGTGAAAGAACAACTGCTTTACTTTGCAACTTCAACAAAGAGAATTGAAAAAAAAAAACAACGATCTTTGACAATATGAGTCAGATTATCTGCTATTAGGGTAGAAGTTCAGAGCCCAAATAGTGGACTGTCAGTACCTGGAAGGCTTGAGCAAGAGCAGTGGCTCCATCGTTTTCCAGACGGTTCCTCCCTGCAACAAACACCTTCAGGCTGAGGGGGCTGCCCTCTGCACTGGATTTCTTGTGGCACTGGGTCAAAGATGCAGCCAAGATCTGAAGATGAAAAAAATGTGCATATAATCACAGAATTTGAACACTTG
Source organism: Craterocephalus amniculus (assembly GCA_036024015.1). Lineage (NCBI taxonomy): Eukaryota > Metazoa > Chordata > Actinopteri > Atheriniformes > Atherinidae > Craterocephalus > Craterocephalus amniculus. Next base: position 2,939 of record JAVQJG010067899.1, on the reverse strand, counting down.
TACAATCTTCTTTGAGTGAAATTATGCAGCTGGTGTGACTAGAACTTTCGAATCACCTTGCCACCTCCGATGCCCATGCCACAGTTGTTGAGACGGAGTTCCTGCAGGGTGAAGCAGGCTTTGCTCTTGAGCAACCTCTCGATGCCCTTCACCCCATCTGGCCCAAACGCATTGTCACTGAGGTCTAAAACGGTCAGTCTGGCACCCGCCGTCATCACAGCATCGCCCAGTGAATTCTACAAGAAAAAAGAAATATAAAAGTCGTTTTGGTATAAGCGAGCTAAACTTCTTTTCTGGAGAAGAACTGAACATTAAAAGAGGGTAACAAAAGTTCTCAATAAGTTGTGGTTAGAGGGTGACATTTAACATAGAATTAGGGCTGGGCGATATTAAAAAACTTTCATATCTCAATAAATTTTTCCACCATCACGATATCTGAATCAGAATCAGTTTTATTGCAAAGTCATTTTCATTGCAAGGAATTTGTTTTGATTTGAAGGTGCCTACATATTTATAACATAAAAACAAAACATGTAAAATATGAACAGGATATATATCTCGATATGAATGTTTTTGGTCAAGTAAACAAAGAGACTGTTCATATTTACGGCCTTGAGTGCCAAATGCACTTTTATTAACGATCAAAAGCACATGTGCGTTAAAATTTTTGACTGCAATTACAATAGATGTGTATTAAAAAATTTAAAAACACTTTTCAAAGACCATTACAAAGATACGAAAAAAATGCTAAATGCTAAAAAAAAAATAAAATATTTTTACCTCAATACAGGCCAACTTGATATAAACGATATTCTCTTATTCTATATCTTGTGTGACAAAGTCTCGATATAAATGAAAATCTCCACATATTGCCCAGCTCTACATAAAATGATAATGGAGTGAAATAGTGCAGTTACCAGGGCAGGTGGGATCTCTGCACGTAGGCGACCTGTGAACATATCACTCCAAAAACAGCGCTGAAAGGGAGAAGAGGCATTTAAATCATGCCCACACAGATCAAGACACAAGTTTGGTTACTATAATTTGCACTGAATGAACCAAAATGACAACCCTTAGTTTTCTCACACTATATTAATGCTTTCTGCATCAATGTGTATCCATTAAAACAAGATAATCCTGGACATTAGACTTTGTATGCAAGATTTTAAATGAGAACAATCAAAAGTATGATAAATTTTAAACCTTTAATTCACTCTTTGTCTCAAGGGCCTTGGCAATTGCTTGTGCCGCCTCCACACCCACTGTGTTTCCCTCCAGCCTGAGAGCTTGTAAACCCTCAAAGTCCTGGATCTCCTTCACCATGTCCTCCACTGCACAAAGACCAGAGTGAGTAGGTTTAGGATGAGTAAAAAACATGATCAAACAATTATAGATCAGCTGAAAGCTTACACTTACCTGACTGGGCATCATCCAGCTTTCTTCCCTGACCTTTGTAACTCAGCTCTCCATCCTCAACTGCAGTCTTGGCCAGAGATTCGGCCAACCGTGCTACAATGTCTGTCGCCATCAGTGCACCTGAGGGTCAAACACTTTATTCAGTTATTCAACTTTATAATGAGCCCTGGTGTTACAACCGCTTTGTCTATTTCTGCTTTTCCTCTTAATCTTTAGCAAACAACTCCTGGAAGGCCCATTGTTTTAAGGAAAAACTCAGCCTAAATCATTTGCTACATGCTGCAGTGCACAGATGCCACATTAAATGTTGATGTGGTGAAGAATAACAACATGCAATGCTAAATTAGGCACAAAAAAACGAACTTTTCTGTTTTATTTTCCAAAAGTCCAATTAAAGTCCAATTACAGTCACCGTGCATTTTACTGCAATATGAGTGAAAACCGATGGGGTGGCTTCCTGTTACATTAATCAGGACATAAAGTCGTTCAGGTGCACCTTTGACTACTAACGGCTAGCATTAGCTGACAGCTGCTAACATGCTAAGATATTAACGGGGAACGTGACGGCTTTGGAGCCGACATGGTCGCTGCTGACATCTGTTGACTCAAAACACACCACATACTTCCTGGATAAATGACAAACATACCGACTTGCTTACGTGAGGGTACCCCCAGCCTTTATGCATCTCTTTGGTATTCAATTTACAACGTTTAAAAAAATACAAAGATTAGAAAACTTTGTTAGCGAGCTAACTAACTAGCAAGCTAGTGAGCTAGCTAGGATGGGTTTCACGTTAAATAGAGCGTGCTTGTACTTCGGCCTTTTTATGAAGCTAATAACACTCACTGTTTTTATTCGCCTTTTCAGTTAGCTTTTACAGACTCTACAACACATAAATTAGCTAAACGTCAGTCTTTGCGGGGAAAGTACAAATTGTTACTACCACAACAACGTAATGATGTTTAAATGCAACAGTCCACTCACTGACACACTCCCGCTCGCCCCTGTCGTTCAAAACCAAACCAAATCCAACAGCAGCACACCGCCCAGCTTGACGACCACAGAGCAGGGAGACAAGGAACTTGTAGTTAAATTGGACTACAACGATGCGTTCAAGTGCTTCACCGAAATAAACAGCTGAAAGAAAATAAAATACTGTCTTTGGATTTGGTTTATGATGGGAGGAAAAAACTATATGTTCTTTGTAATTAATAACTTTTTACGAGATTGAAGTTCTTTTACCTTTTAAATATCAGAAGGAGCAGTGTTGGTTTAATTCAACATTTTAAGAAAAGAGACAAACACCAGAATTATGCTATTTCATTTGACAATTCTTTGTTTGAGGAAAAAGTAAAAAAAATTGTACATAACTCTCGAGAGGAGGTCTGTTCGTAGCCTTAGCCGCTGATCTCTGTTGCACCAACGTGCTGCAGAGTCCCCCAGCACAACCTGAAGAGACCTGCCTATCCTAGAGAAATCTTCCTCTTATATACTTGTTACAATACTTGTGTCTATGTGTGTG
>JAVQJG010067892.1:0-14618 GCA_036024015.1 Craterocephalus amniculus | reverse complement strand
TAGATAGATAGATAGATAGATAGATAGATAGATAGATAGATAGATAGATAGATAGATAGATAGATAGATAGATAGATAGATAGATAGATAGATAGATAGATAGATATTTTCAGCTGTACCCACTGATGTGCACGAAGTAGCTACAACCTGACACACTTACTTTTACAACTTCCTCTTCCGAACCATCCTCCATCAAGGCATTCTCTGTAGCTCATTCCCTGAATCTTGTAACTGAAAGACAGAGAAAAGTAAACAGAACTGATTCATTCAAGGGGAGGGTGGGAACAGTTCTGTAAATCACAGAATGAAATACTGCAATCGGGTCATTTCAGCTCAGAAGTTAAATTCCTTCTGTGTTTAATCCTAGAAGAATGCATCCACAGTTTCTTTGGCGCTGGCAGGATGGACATGTTTCACATTCTGGTCTGGTCTGGCCCATAGCGATTTCATTTACAGAGGTATTAATCTGATTTGTGAGAGCTCACTGGTGTTTGTTTGACAATTTTGTAACTCCAAAATTTAAACTTACCCCTTATCACAAGTTACTTGTATTACGCTACCAAACAGAGTACCTTTGCTGGTATCAAACTGCATATATGGCCGTGGCTGCGGAGGACCACAGTCCTTCTCTGTAATATTAAAAGCAAACAAACAAAAATCAAAACAGACATCATGGTACTTTGCGGTTCATTAGGCTATGGTATAGCTGACCAATGTGTTTGTAAACCAACAGTGGATGAATAGAAGAGCTTGGCATGAATAAAGGCAGAACTCACTTTTGCATTCAAGATCTGGTTCAGTCCAATGTTGATTAATGCATTTTATAATCCCAGATCCACTTTCTATACGATATCCAGTCGTACACAATAAAGTGATCTCAGAACCATCTGGGAAATCATTTCGTAAAAGTGCTTCATCGGACAAGATCATAGTGCCACTTTCCTTGGGTTTAGAACAGTCACCTAAAGGTAAAAATGAAGAGACAACATAAAAACTGTTGAAACTGTTATAATAAAAACAAGTTTTATTTTTTTTTAAATAGCCTGACACTATTCAAATAAATTAAAAAGTATGCTACGCTCACTAAAGTGCAGCAATAATAGGACAGCATGTACATAAAATAGGATGGTGGTTACGTGTTTATTAATATAAAAGTCGATAAAGTTTATTGAGTTTTTGTAATATAATTTACAGATGGCTATTTATAGAAGCTGTCCTCACAATAAGCGGCAGTTCTATCACAGTGGAGGCTATAGAAATGTGCTCCGGCTCTCATGTGACAAATATCATCTAATTTAACCGGCTCCGTGGCTGTGGCTGCCCCAACACTGACCTGCGGCGTTCACAACGAGGAGGTAAATTATCAGCAGGGACTTCAGAATTCGTTGTCCTTGAGTATCCACAGAAAATTCCATGTCGGGTTGCAGAAAGAGATAAACAGTCCTGATCCGGATCCTGAAGACCGTGTCCGGCTGTCAAACTTCTACAGAGAGGAAACGTGCGGACTGTAGTTGCTTCTCACACTGTCAGCGGTGATAATCCCGTGCTGAAGTGCCTCAACTATTTACTCAAGCAGACATAGAGGATAGCTGGGTCATTTCCTGTATCAAAATAAAAGCTAAGTGTATGGGAACATTATTACATTATAACATTTTGTTTTTATCGAGGCTCTCCCTTTATATCGTGCTTCTCCCATCAGCTCATCTAAAATACAACTGGCAACAGTATAGCCTATAACTAAAACACTGGCCTTTTAAACGGTATAAGACAAAAAGCATTTCAAAAGCAAAACTCTATTTATTTACCATTATATTTTCACTGGCCCCTGGTTTATCTCAATTTGAAAGAAGAAACAGGAAGTCTGGCATTGGTTAATTGCTCTAGCTTTCCTAAAGTCAGCGGATTGTTGTACGGGCCAAAAGAAGAGAGAAGTTATGGGTGTGTAACGTTGGGCAGATTTAATAAAGGCTGTGTGTAGGCTATATATCTACATATCATTCAGTACACAATATATTTGTATACACCACAATAAAGAGCCCGAGTCACAATAATGTCTGTGGGTTTTGGGTATTGTCATGGATACAACAGGCTGCACATTCTCCTGCCAAAAGGGGGGGTTGCGCCCCATTGCTTCACACGTAGTCTAGGCTAAATTCCAAGGAATCCACCACCCATTTTTAACCACAAGTCTGTTGACAGGGGCCATGTCTTTCCACCACCCAGTGTTGCTGGAGAAACCTTCAGACGTATTACATAAATACAGGGCAACAAAGAGCTAACAAACGTTAGTGACCTGTAAATTAACTTCTTAGTGTTTTGTTTTTGTTTAGTTTTTCACCCAAAAGTACAGAGAAAAGAAAACACAGGGGGGTATTTTTGGTAAGCACACTCATTACATCATTTAAAAGTAACATTCAAAGAAGTTTGGGGCCTCTCAGGTTTCAGCGAGAAGACATAAAATAATGGAAAACTAATGGAATGTGACCTGTAAAAAACTGTGCACCTTATTTCCTTTTACGATGTTAAAAAGCAAACAAAAAAACTCTCTAGAATCAGAGGGTGCTGGTTGAGCTGTGGCACAGCCTGCTTTTCTTATCTGTCTGAACACCCTGTCCAAGGAAGCCTCCCTTCTCAACAGCTGTAAGAATGCATCTGCTTCTCTTCATGTCTGATACTGTGGCAAATATGTTTTAAATGCTCCTTATAAATGCAACTACAAGGAGAAGTTCATTTTGGAGACCCATAAAACAGAAAAACAACAAACCATCAATGTGATACATATTTGTAGTATCCTACTGCAGACTTTTCTCCCCATTAAACTACTGTATCCTACAAAAGCAGCTACAAACCTGTAACAACACTAAGCCCAACTCAGAAAAGCAATGTAACACTAGAAAATATGTTTAACCGAGGCCGCCAAGCTTTAAAACACCTGGGGACTCATTTATCAACCGTTCATAGAAATAGTTTAAAAAATTTAGTATGGTCGTGAGTACAAAAAAATTTATCAACCGGATTTATCAACTGTGCATAGGCCAGTCATATGCATGGTGGTCAGCAATCCACTGTTGATTAATCCCAGACATTTTGTGGAAATGCTCATACGCACACTTTAAGCGGCGTTCTGTGCATATTAAAGGTTGATAAATGAGGCCTCTGAACACCTATGACCTTTACTTACCATATACAATAATCATTAGACCAAAAGTTAGTGACATCTAGTGGCCAGAAACATGATCTGCAAAATTTACAAGATGCATAAAAAGAACAAACTGGTGTTACTTTGCTGTGCCCCATGTGAGTCAGTGCAGTAGTAAATATACAATGGCCAGAAAAAAATATTACAGAATCAATCCTATGAATGAATACTGGTTGCATAAAGATACAGCTTTTTTTAATCGCTGCTTTATAAAAAAATAATTTCACTTTCTTTTTAATCACTGGCGATACCAACATTGGATAAAAATCCATCCATGGCAAATAACATCTTCATACCTGAAGTGGAACACAATCTGTTCAGTTAGTCATAAGGCCACATGGATCCATGTGATGTTAAAACTGCTTTTCAACAACCATATAATGTTTTGAATAACTAGACTAATAAGTCCAGTTTGGTTTTTTAAAACATCAGCTACCTCTAAATCAAGACACCAGTTAACTTGAATGGTAGCACTGCTCAGATATTCAAATTAAAGCATGAGAAAACAGTCTCAAAAGGCATCAAGAAAATGGCTTATGAATTACATATTTGAATTATTTGCTTGCATTTATTTGTTCCTATAAAAGGACAACTACTAAGGTGTCCTGCAGAATCTTTGACAAAACAGCTTTGAGCAATTATTTTTTAAGTTAAAAATTTCTGAAGCATTTCCAATTTAATATGAATCTTCACTTGAGTGTTGAATATATTTTGCAGAGGGTTAATACTTTAGTTTACATCTGTTAGGTTGTAGAAACATGACTTAGATGATTAATTCAGTCATATATAGATACATTTCATGATGCATAAATGGCACAAATTGCTTTTGAAATCTTGTCATTAGAAAAAAATGTATTGCAGTCTTGCTTCTCTATATCTGTGCTAGGTACCATGACAACTTGAAATCTGCCATAGTGATAGCAACTTAGGCTGTTTTTGTTGCATGTGTGCAGCAAATGAACCCAGATACAAGACCTAAATAATTAATCTGTCAACAGCTGTGCCTTTGTATGTGGTATACCGGCACACCATAATGATGCTTTTGCGTAGGTTTGATATGGAAGATGTGTTTCCTTATATCCTGGCATGTAGGATTTTCATATGCTGCTCTTTATTACTACCCATTTTCCATGCCATGCTAAATTTGAATATCAGCATAAATTTGGGGTCTGTCAGCATGATCCTTGTCTTATTAAATCTTATGCCGGGTTCATTATCCTCCCATCAAACTTGTCTCATGCAACCCATCTCCTCTCCATCTTCCTGATGCCCCCAAGAAGCCTCATCAAAAGTCTGCCACCTTCTGACGTGCTCTGGATCTAGACACCAGTGTTCTTTTTCCCTTTCCTTCATACTGCCACAATCCATCATAATGTTCCATCTAAGTTGAAACACAAACTCTTTGCAGGTCAGTAGTGTCGACTGATGTCATGTCAAAACTCAGAATAACAAGTTTTCAATAAAAAATATTGCTTTTTATGAGTATTTTGGTCTTAGTTCAAGAAATAAAAAATGTTTTCAGCAAAACTTTATTTTCAGTGCATGAACAGAATATCATGTTAAGGTCATAACCTACCCTTTTCAATCCATTTAAATATTTTCTCTTTTTTTACATAAAAAAATAACAGAGCAATTTGATATACCTCTATTTTTTTCTCCGCAAAAGAGCACTCAGCAAGTATTTATAAAGGTGCTGTACAATGTACAAACATTTACATCTACTGTTTCTAAAGAATGTAGAAGATACCACAAGGATTGTTTTTCTTTTTTCTAATGAAGCAATGCAAGGCCACAGTATGATGCAGAGACGATAAACAAAATAAAAACATAGAAGGAGAAGAGCAGTGCAGGAGAGATACAATAAAAAAAGAGCATTATTTGATGCGGGACCAGAGTTTACTGCCTGTACCCCACACTCGAGAGTTGGATCTTACTCATTCGTACTAACCAAACTATTGCACAAAAACTTACTGGATTTGTAAACTGAAAAATCATTTTTATAATCACAAACTTTGACCTCCATTCAGTTGCAATTGATATCAACTCACATATTTGCTACTATACCGCGATCCCTGAGCTCTTCTGAATACATCTTAATTTGACCATTTTATCTCTCATTTGTACATTTGTGTTAAATCTATCTGCTCAATTACCCTGAAATATGAAAAATAATGACTTTGCTTACATCAGCAGCATGTTTAGATATAAAAAAAAAACCAAAACACTACACTTTCTGGCCTCCATCCTTAAAGCTACCCTAGTACAGAATCACACAGCAGGATTGACAGATATATACAATTAAAACCCTCATTTTTTTCTTTTCACAATAGCCAGGTAGAAAATAAAAAAAAACGACATGACTCAGAACTCAAAAAGCATTACATAAAACAGACTTTTTTGCCTTTAACAGTAAATCTCAACAAAAAGGAATATCTCCATTAAATAATAGTAATCTACCAATGCATTATAAAATAACAACAATGTATTGGTATCAAGTTAACATCACAGATTAAATACAACTCATTCGGTTATGCTACAAGGGCAGATACAGTGCAATGGAAATCTGTATATAGCATCTGTAAAACATGACATTCAAATATATATTTGTGTATATATATATCTATATATCATATTTCACAATGGGACACAATTTGAGCGATTTGCAAACATTTGGTACAGCAGTTTGAATGAAAGCTCTATACATTTCATGAACTACAAAGATCCATGATAACTCCAACCACTGAAGTATATATCAAAATGTGGAATGGTTTGGTACAGCTACATGTACATACAGTATTTTCATCAAATACCTCAATAATTACACACTAGTTTGTCTTTATACACATGGTAAACAAGATCTCAATCCACAAGTTTCTGGTCTTTTTAATGATGCAGTTTTGTGTGGAAATGTGTCATGGTGATACCAGTTGAACAGTCTAGAGTAAGTAGTGCTAAACACTTGCTCGGTTGTATTTCAAAAACTGACCGTGTTGAGAATGAAAATTATAAACAAGAAAACGGGTGCATCATCAGCAATGTGCAGAACACGTGCAGTAAAACAAATAGTACGAACGACTGCATGCAGTTGAGCAAACCTTTAAGAAAAAGAGAGTCCAAATATCCCACAATGAGGCTGAGAGCAAAAATAAAATCCACAGTCATACTGGGCGTACACTGTAAAGGCTGGGCCTGTCTCATGTCTTTGCATATGAGTCATTGCAATTTAATGAGCGAAGCTGTGTTGGTAGTTGATCTGCAGGAGACTCCCAGGATTGGCACATTTCACATTTCAAAACGTCTAGTCTGACAAGGCCCCGAGCGTGCCGCATGTGGTGAAGTCCAGCATAAAAAGATGAAGCCACTGACAAGGCAGAGGAGAGTGCTACGTGCCACGTGTGATACCACAGGACTCCCAAAAAACAAATCCAGCCATGGTCCAACGATAAAGAAAGTGGCATACTGATGCATTTTTTCTATTTTTTTTAAAATGGAAGTACTCTGACTGACAATCAATTAATATTAAATAATCCATGGAACAACTCAGTGTTCTCTCACAAAGGATCACGGAGGACTTCTGCTTCAGACAGGATTTTGGCAAAGCTTGGTACTTTCCACGGGCCTGGGTTAACAGATTCTTGATGGCTGTGGGGGGCCCCTGGAAAACTGTTTAAAGATGCCATGGAGTCTTCTTCATTACTATATTCTTTGGAGCTTGACGATCTACTTTTTCTTCCTTTTGTCTCCTCTGGCAAATCAACAGAATCTTTTTTACTCTTCATACCATCAAAACTCAAGGATTCCCTTTTGTTCATAGTGCCTTTTCTCCCATTCCTGTTTTCTGTAGGTTTGCCCTTGCCACTAGCATCTTGGTACCCTGAGTCTTTGCCTTTGCTACTCTCACTTTCTCGTATTGCATTAGGCAATGTTCTGTGGCGATGAGAGTCTCCCGATATTCTCCTTTTAAAACTCTCTTTCTCATGGCCAGGCCTGGTTCTTTCTCTTCCTTGTGAGAATCTTCTTATCTTAAGGTTCTCAACTTCATCATTTTTCTTTTCATTACCTAAGCTCTCTCTGCTGGAAGCGTCCTTTAATCTTCCGTGAAAGCCCTGTGGATGCTCTGTGCGCTGAAGGGTTGAAGCCACCTGCTGTCCGTCCTGAGGCTTCTTGGGGTTTGCAGTTTGTACTTTTGTATGTGTCACAAGCATTTTGCTCCTGCTTGGCAATGCTTCTTGTGCCCGACTCTCAGTCTTTTTGGGACCATGATGTTGCTCTTTGGCTTGAGGAAATGTCTCCCCCATTTTCTTTGGGCCGCTTAGCTCTCCGGAGTCTTTTGTGGGCCTATTCCTCTGGTAGAACTTCATTTGATCATTAGGGATAGGACGAAGTCTTTCTGCCTCCATGTCGGCCCGTTTTCCATTCTCCTCCACGAAGCTGAAACCCCTGCTGCGGTGGGGCTCGCGGCCTTGAAGGGATTTGGTGCTACAGTTGTTAGTGTGTTTCAGTTTGCCAGAGAGGGGAGGAGAAACAAAACCGAAATTCCCGGGAGGATATGGCGAGTGCTGGGGTGATGTGTCAGAGAGAAACACATCTTCGGAATGGCTTTTGGATGAAATGAGCTTTTGATCACGTCGATCTGTAAAAGGAGCGCAAAAATATTACATGTAGAAGAAAAAAATACAGATTTTAGGATTTTAAAGGCGAATTTAGCTGGTTTTCAACCTGGGGTCTGTTTTTATCTTTCCTTACATACATGTGAGTGATGGAGAACGGAATTGTTAAGATAGCTTCAGTATTTAGCCAAGCAGGCAGCTAGCAGCTAAGTCCGCCATAAAAACATGCTTTTTTTCCAACCGAAGTGATCGGATAGTCTCAACAAGTGTCCGACAACATACTGGAGCAGAGAAATGAACAAAAGTATTTGTACAGTATTACCTGGCGATTGCTACGTTTTGCTGTCTGTGTCCAAATCTCGCCCATGTGTTTTGACGCGATTTTGAAAATACCAGTGCAAGATTTGGACACAGGTACCAAAACATAGCAATCCCCAGGTAATACAGATACTTTGGTTCATTTCACCTCTCTAGTACGTTTTCGGACTCTTGTTGAGACAATCAGAGCACTTCACTTTGGGAGAATTATTCGCGTAAATGAAGCGTTTTATTCGCGCGAAGGGAGCATATTTATTCGCTTCATTCGCCCGTCAAAAACAACTTTCTGGAGTGGGAAAGCTTGCTTGTCACTTCAGTCAATTTTTTGAACTCGAGCGAACAGGCGAAAATCGCTCTATTCGCACGAGTAGGACGCTCTATTCGCGCGAGTAGGACGCTCTATTCGCGTGAGTAGGACGCTCTATTCGCGCGAATTGGACGTGCGATTGGGGCTTTCCGCGCCGCAAATTCGCCTCAAACGCGCCGCCCCAAGCAAACGGGCGTCAATTCGCGTCTATACATTGACTTAACATGTAATTCATTCGCGCGAATAATTTTACTCTCCCTTGGTGTGAACGCAGGGTTAGTCTGCTGTGTGAATCCTGTCCCAGGCTTTGACCTGGGTGTCACAGAAGAAGATGGTTGCAACCAATGATAAACAGAAAGGATGAAGCACACATTTGTTTTAAAAGGGAAAAAACTAATAAGAACCAGATTGCCTTTCTGTTATTTTGCTCTATAATGTAAGGTACCAGTCAAAAGTCAGGACACCTTTTACAGGGAAATTCAATGGGAAAGTATGTTCAAACCAGAATCATCTCGAAAAAAACCTGACATCAGTCATTAAAAAGGGACTATAATACCTTGATTGTGGCTGTAAGACACATCAAACTTAATTATATTGCAATTTCCATTCATAACATGCAACACAAAGTGCTTCATAATAATAAGATAACCTGCCCCACATAGACCAACATACATACACACATGCACACTCATACTCACATACATGCTCATGTAAAACAACAGTAGCATGTATTAAACCAGAATTGTGACATGGCAAGGTACCGAAAATCCAGGTGAGGAAGGACCACCTGTGTGAGGTCCTCAATAAAAAAAAGGAGCAGCACAGTCAGAGGACACAAGGAATACAGATAAAACAGAGTACTAGTAAGATATATAAAAGTTTATAAAGATTTTAAATTCTTAAATTATAATAAAATGTATAAAACTAATTTATAATAGTTAAAAGAAAAGAAAAGTACATGAATAAGTAAGTACAGAAATAAATAAATGAATTAATAAATATACAAATAAACAAATTTGTTAAAGCTTAACAAAATTAGATTAAGATAAATGAATCAAAAGCCAGATTAAAAAGATGGGCCTGGTGTCCCTTTTTAAAAAATATCCCCTCTGCAGACCTGATTATCTCTGGCAGGCTGTTCCATAGTTGGAGACCATAGACCATAGTGGCTGTCAATGCACCAGTGCCCATGTTGTGCTTATAAAACTTCCATATTTACAATACCAGTTACTTTTATCTTGTGTTATTCTCCCTCTTTTACTGTATCATGCGAAATGTTCTTGTTGGAAAACACATCTGTTGGATTCTGTTTGAACATTATCATCATTTTTACAATCGTTATCTCCATGCTTTCAGGTACAGGAACAAAACTGCCATCCAGACCCATATGCAATACTGGATCCCAAACTATACACCCTGCTGTATGCCCGAGAGGATGAGTGGTATGAGGCCTATGATGACTGTCAGATCATCAGGACATTAGATATCCCGTGGTCACATGATGAGTCTCAGTGTCTCTTGGCACACATTGTTGTAAAACCAATGGTGGCGGTTGATTCTGAGGAGAAGAAGAGACAGCAGGAGTGTTTGTCTTACCTCATTGGTCATGACCTGAAGAATGAAGCATCTGACAGGCTTGGCGAGCTCACATTCACCCGCAGGAAACTGGCATCTCCAAGAAGGCAAGAGCTGAAGCATCGGGATGACATCTTGTATGCCACAGAGCCGTGGATAACATGTGCCCCAGTCCCAGAAGACCTGCAGGAGTGGCTGAAAAGAAAATTTTTTATCACTCTCCACCACATGAGGAAAATCAGTTTCAGCATACAGGTTGATCTCAATGCGACACCAGATATTCTTCTTAAAGTTTTTAGAAGGGTGATGGCAGACCAGGGGGTTGAATATGACACTTCTGATGCTCTAGTGCTCAAGGTTTCAGGGAGGGACGAGTTTTTTTCTGGTGACCACACTCTCATTGATTTCCTCTGGGTTCGACATTGTTTGAAAACCAATCAAGAGCTCCACCTCTCTGTGGTTCCTTTCTCACACCTTCCATCACAGACTGTCAGCTTTGTGGACTGGCCACTGGTGGATGGTTTCAGTGGGCAGTTCAGCTCCCATGATGATCTTAGTCTTCAAGGGAAGGATTTAGATGATATCTTCATGATATCGTTGTGGGACTGCAACAGAAAGTTTAGAGTCAAATTGCTTGGCTTTGATATCCCGAAGCTGCCAAGCAAATACCCCAACTCTGTCTACGTTGAAGCTTCCATACTTTATGGTAACAAGGTCCTCTCTTCAGTGTCCTCTGTTCCCAAGCCCTTTGCAGATGAGGTACTGTGGAATGAGTGGCTGGAATTTGATGTTCTCATCAGGGATCTGCCACGTGGAGTCAAGCTGGGTCTTTCTCTCAATGCAAGTAGCAGTGACATCTCCCCAACAACCAAAGACCCAAGGCAGGCATCAGTCAAAGACACAAAAACAGTCAACAAGACAACAGACTCACAGAAAGGGAGAGGGAAGGTGCTCTACTTTGTCAATCTTCTCCTCATAGATCACAGGTGAGTTTTGCGTTTATGTAAACCAGTAGATGCACACCTTGGGCAGAGCACCTTCTTACAATTATAGAGTCACCAATAGAACAAGCAGCTGTACTTCAACAATGTCAACAAAGAAGGAGGTCACTATAAGATATAACAGAAGCAATAAGTAAAAGGTCAATCATAATAGGATTTAACAGGGACCAACAAATACATGCACACAATATAATCTTTCCAAGAGCGACCAGGCTGGAGAGACTGGACTGCAGCTTGCTGGTTCACAAATGCAGCAGAAATCTCGGCTGCGATATGATGGATTCCATAAAATCGTAGCACAAAGTACGCACAGCCGGATCTCAGTTTGACCTCTTTCATACAATACCACCGGCATCCGACCACCTCCGCCTCGGTCACTCATCACAAAGGTCAACCTGACTGTTGTGCAAAGCAGTCTTTTAAGAAAACACTGATTGGTGTGTTGATCATCAATTCTCCACAGGTTTTTCATCCAGCACTCACCAGCTGAACCAGGAAGTGAAAAAGAATGAGCGCATTAAGCCGAAACAAAATGTCTACAGTTATATCAATTACAACTAGAGCAGAAAATATCGAGCGGTAATCACATGCTGACTTGAAATTCTCCAGCTGCCTGGAAACCAGTTTTTAAGGTTGATTCAAAAATCAGCTGCACTGCTTTTAGACTCCATGGGCATTACTGTATGCCTTGAAAAACAAAATGTGTTTTATGAGATTGAACTGTCTTGACAATGCATCAGGTAAAAATTAAACCGTGTATAAATTTTAATTTTCACAAGAAAATGGAAACCAATCTTTTGCATATGTAGCAATTAATTTATTTGTTTATATTAGTAAAACTGGGTTAAAGTTGAAGTTTCTTCATTTATCTTATGTGGAGAGATTAGTCATAAGGCAGTGCTGCGATGCAAAAAAATAAACAACAGTACTGTGTATAAGATGTATGAAGATGTTTAACTGCTTGTTTCTCATCAGCAAAATTTCCTCCATCCATTCATTTATTTTGTATAACCTCTCAATTCATTTTGTGGTTACAGCGGTTTTATTTATGAAGTGATCAGACGTGGGTAGAAAAGCATGCACTCCTTATGCACCAGTGGTTCAGCTGAGTTCAGTCTGAGAGCCATAGACACACTCTAAGATAGCCTAATAGCTAATTATCGTCATTTTGATAAAAATGCTTAAGTTGGATTGGTGGAATAGTCAAATTCAGATCTACTGAGCTTTCAACACCGAGCACAGTGTCAGAAGACTAGTTCTTAAAATAAAAAGTGTGTATTGTTTGATGAAGAGCGTACTGAACCGAGAGCTCTGTATTGAACAGTTCAATACAGATACATGTGTTGTTGCACCCCAAGGATATATCTCTCAGTTGCTATCAGGTGCGAGGAAGGATACATCCATGATAACATATTCATTCAAGTCTATTTGTAATGAGGACAGAGCATCAACCATTATTGCTAGTGGCACAGTTAAGCCAGTGGTTTGCAGAAGTTATATATCAGGAAGTCTGAGGACTTTTGGCACTTCGGTTGAGTTGATTCACAATTGTTTGGAAGTATTTACTTCATTTACAGTAACACAAAGAGCTCTAACTGAAAGAGGTGAAATGTAGCAACAAAACAACAGTAAAGGCTCACACTGAGGTTAAATGAAACAGCTCCGCACAGTTAAAAATGAAAATGTCATTTGCTATACATACACAGCTTGATGCTTTTTATTTTCAATGTAACTTTCTATTCATTTATTCTTGTTATCGTTAATAGTGCAGTTCTAAAGTGGAAATGATAAATTATGGGGACTGTGGCAATTATGGTTGACATTTTATATTTCATCTTATTTTGCTTTCTGCCGCTTATATGATCTTACATCCACTTTCATTGTTTTTTAAGCTAATGAGAACTAATCTGATTAGTATAAAAAACTAATAAATTACACATCAATCTGTACTGTCTTCACGTTATACTAATTATTCCCTACAGATCTGTCCTCAGCCAGGGTCCCTACACCCTGCACATGTGGTCCTACCCTACCCTGGAAGATGAAGCCATCACATACCATGCAGATAAACTGTCCTCTGCCACTAACCCAGACATCACTGACTCCATGGCCATCAGCTTTCTGTTAGACCGCTACAGCTTCCCAGTGGTTCTTCCAAATACCTCCAGTTACAACGAGAGCTCTGGCAGTCCCACCTCTGGCCTTTCACCCACCAAACCTGCTTCCTTCTGTCATGCAGCTTCATCATCACCCCCTCTCACGTCATCCATCATGGAGGCTTCACCTCAGCATGAGAAATCTCTTCAGGCCTCATCAACTGGCTCAGTGACCCTCAGATCTCCATCTTCAGTCGTCAACACCAAGAGGGCCTGCCTCAAAAGGTTTCGGGAAGAGAGCATCCAATATGCCTCCAACCTTCCCCACTACCTTCGTAATGTTGATTGGATGAACCGTAGAGTAGTTGAGGATGTCCACTGGCTACTGGGAAACTGGGATCCCAGTGAACTGGATCTAACTGTGGCCCTGGAGCTGTTGAGTATGGATTTCGCAGATGAAACGGTCAGGAGACTTGCAGTTGAGAGGCTGGAGGGCTTGTCTAATGATGATGTACTGAAGTATTTGCTGCAGCTGGTGCAGGTACGACACTGATAGTGTATAATGTGGGTATACCACTATTGAACATTAATGGGCTTTATGCACAACTCCACCACTTCCTGAATTTAAGCCAGCTGCTTTGTGTCCTTACTATCATTACTGGACAAACTGATTAGTCCAGGTGTGTGTGGCCATTTACTGAAGTCAGACACACCTGGACTAATCAGGTCGCCCAGTAATGAAAGACAGGACACAAAGCAGCTGGCTGAAGTTCAGGAAGTAGTTGAGTTGTCTAAAAAGCCCATTAAAAACATGAAAATGACATTATTCAAAAAATAAGTTGACAACTAAAAGCACAATGTTTATCTGCAGGTCATGAGAAAACAATGTTAGGTTATTATGTGATGCAGCCTCCATTTTAAATCACAGCGATGCAGCTTCACTGTAAAAAGTGCTGCCCCACCCACCTCTGCACTGGAACTCACTCTGCCATGTACCACAAAATCCTTTTTGCCGTTTTTTGCTTTTATTATAATGGCTCCACAATAACATGGCATAACAACAGTGGACCCTATTTCTGCACTATATTCAGTAGCTTAATATAAAAATATTAGATGTATGCTTATGCCAGTTGAAGATGTCAACCCGCCTGCATCCTTGTGAAGCTTATTTGCCTTCATTTTCATTTTTTTATTTTATATTAAATTGGGGTAACTGGTAGTATATCAATTAACAACACTGACCCAGTTTTTCTGTGACAGACACTGAAAGTGGAACCTTATCATGACAGTTTCCTCGCTCGGTACCTCATCCAGAGAGCTCTGCGGGTGAGTCATGCAAACACTATTTATACATTATACACACTATTTATATATATACATATATAGATACATATATATATGTATATCTATGTATAAATAGTGAGAAAAATAATGTACAGTAGTGGTTCTTCCAAATATATTATATATTTTATATGTATATATATATATATATATATATATATATATATATAT
>JAVQJG010067889.1:0-12781 GCA_036024015.1 Craterocephalus amniculus | reverse complement strand
ACTGTATATATATATATATATATATATATATATATATATATATATACGTATATGTACACACACACAGACTAATCCGGCTTTCCAATATTGTAGGAAACACCAACTAGTGTTTTAATAGAAATAATCAACTGAAAAAGTATTTAAAAGTATTTGTGCCCATCTGGTTCTTTCTCATGTGCAGCACACATCTAAAGGGCCGGCTCCTCTGCATCACTCCATATTTTATCCCAGGAACATTTCCATCTCACCTTCCGGGTTTCCCCATCCAAGTCCCTTTCCCAGCCTCTCATCAGGGTGGAGACGGTCTATAAAAATCTACCTGCTGTACCTTTACCTGGCAAATCTCCAGTAGAACGCTTTGAGACATCCCTACTGACGATTGTTTCGTTTACCATCGAGGCCTGATGTGCTGTTTCTCTCCAGCTGCTTGTGATATGAAGGTTAAACCAAGATTTGACACAAGAACAGTCACAGCACAGATTTATATCATGTTTTATTATTCAACATGTTGAAATGCATCGTTGTATTTATCCCACTATAAAGTTTACCCATCAGGACCCAACAATTGGCCCTTGCAGTTACAGATGTTGGGCTCTGGGGGGCGCTGCATGGCTGATTACAGGTCCCGGGAGGACAGGTAAGGCCCATCTGATCCCCAGCTTGTGCAGGCGTGTGCAAGAGTGTCAGACGAGGCTGAGATGAAACCCGAGCTGGAGAATCAAAGCGTATACATGGACTCAGAGCAAACACACAACAAACTTTCACTTCCAGCACCAGAGTTCAGACAAACACCGACACATCAGGTCAAAGAAACCTTTAGGTACGAACTAAATCCTACAGTTTACAGCCAACATGTAATCAGAGAGGATGCTAAATCTGCCTTTAAAAATGTTTAAAAAGCGACTGCTGTCCATCAGCTGCACATGATTCCTCCACTGTTAGTAAGGGGCCCCTCCCTGTTTGGCCCCTGTGTGGCTCCAGACGGGTGGAAGCTGTCCAGCAGGTGTCCGTATTGCATGCTCTCCGGCTGGGGATGAGTGATTTTCTGAGCATAGTACTTCCTGGAGGCGGATCTCCACGCCTCCCCCTGCAGGGTGTGGGAGTCTGCGGGCCCCTCCGGTACCAGCATCCTCCTCTTTTCCAGCAAATAGCTGGGCTGAGAGTCCTGGCAAGCCGAGACGTGGACGAGGGGGGCGGGGCGACAGGGGTTGGCCTGCTGGCGGGCGATCTTTCGGGCGTAGTAGCGCCTGGACGCTGCTCTCCAGGCTGCCCTTTTCAGTCTCTGGGCCTCCTCGGGTAGCTGGGACGTCGGCACCCTCCTCTTCCTGGTCCTGCAGAGAACAGATGAAGGGTCACTCAGCGGGGACGGGTAGTTTAATGAGGTTTTAACGGGAATCAGAGAGCAACAACATTTTACCAGTAACAATCGGGGGAAAAGAACCAGGTAGTGATTGCTACGAGCCATTTTCCACCTCACATCCCAGTGTGTCTGGCCAGTAAAGAGCTCAAAATCCACTGGTTCCCACTAATCTTCTGTGATTTATTAGATATGGCCAGTTATTATGATGGGACCCTGGGAGGGCTGGGATGATATGCTTTTCCTCCGATTCCATTTTTTTAAGAGTCTTTGGATGCCGATTAGATTTAAATTGCGATTTTGTGATTCTTAGATATTCCAGGATTTTGTGGAGTACAGAAAATTTTATTTCTAGTTTTTTTTCATTAATTTCAATTAGGACAAAACAGCACAGCAACCAACCAACATTCTGCTACTGTAATGCCTGATAAAGCAAGATAAAATAAAACTTAAATAAAAAAGTCAAGAAAATGTTTGCAATTATTCGTAAAAAAAAAAAAGATTTTTAATTAATAATTTTTAAACAAAAGAAAAATCCATTGTAAAATTTTGAAGTAAAATATCCAGATTTTTTATTTTTTTAAACAACAAAATCGATTTTTAAAATTGGTTTGCTAAAAATGAACATTTTCCTCTTCCTCAAGTTCAGGTACTATAAGCTAGATAATATCAGGAGGTTCCTGATCAAATAAATTTGTGATTTGTATCAGAGGTGATAAAATAAATCATTAATAAAGATATAAATCTATTGACTGACCACCTTATATTTCTGACACATCAATATATAAAAACAATGTTAGTACACAGACCATATTACAATCTGAATTTGCAGGTTTATGTTTATTTCACTGATATTTTTACCTTTATCTATTTAAGAAAAAGCAGTCACTACCGTTTAGAGTTTATGTTTAGATGCTAGGTGTGAGTGTGAGTGAGAACATTAGCATTTATGTGTTTATTTGTAACTTCCTGCTGTTGACGAGGCAGATGCTTCCCTCCCTCCCTGCTGCTCGTTCTCGGAGCCTTTCTTTGCATTTTTTGTGCGAATCTCTGAACATCTCTTATCATGGGGATCAGTCGGTGTCTTAATAATTGGAGGTATTATAACCGGGCTCCTGCTGTTCAGAGCAGGCAGTTACCTGGTGTTTCGCAAAGGTCAGAGACTGTCGTTAGTGAGCTGCTTGGCGTTTGTGTCATCAACACTCAGACTCAGACATTGCATCTAATCCACAATCTGGATGCTAAACCTGATCCCAGTAGAAAGCTGGATGTAGCTACTGGACTCCGTCAGACCGTTGATCCCAACTCAGCTCGTTGGAAACTGACTGAATCCACCATGAGACCACAGAGAGGCTCGAGGCAGACAAGAGCTCTGCCTGTACAAAAACAATTCTGTTATCTTAATCTGGCTCCCTGACTTATCAAATTCCCCCACAGCAAACTATGTAAACACCCCCCGCCCCTGTAAGAACTGCAGCTTTTTAACCCTGAAATCTTATCAGAACTAGATTGATTAAAACATGGTTGAATAACAAATTATCAATGAACATCTCAGAAAGATAACTGATGTTTTTTCTCCATCGAGTAAAATATACTTAAGTAAATGTTAAAATTATTAACATCCAATACTGAGCAAGCGTACAAACATAAATTTCAAGGTACGATTTTAAATGGTAATATGAGCTGAAAACCTCATATTGCATTCCTGCAATGAAAAAAGCATATCATTAACATCCAGAGCCAGATAGCCTACAGAGCATTTTATACAGCTTGTTAAATCTCTTTTATATTAGCTCATAGCGAATCTATTAGCTTATATCAGGAATGCATGTATGAATTTCACAGATGAGCATTATTACACTCATAAACAGAAACACAGCGTGTATGGGCCTGGGTACGGACATAGCCATCAATGTTTAAACAATCATTAACAGGCACACACACATTTGTGTGTATGGGCCTGGGTATGGAGGTTATATGAGCATCAATAAAATGAACTAACCAGCGGTGCACTAAACCCATTTATTTATTTATAGGAATGTTCTTTGAACAACATCATTTCTGTTTCTTTCAAATGAATGAATAGAAACAGGTATGTGGCAGGTGTGCATGCACGCTGTGCTCCAGTTACTGTTCTATGCGATGTGTATAGATGTATTAGTATTTCCTGTCACTTTATATTGTAAATTATTTGTACAACTACAAACGATGGATAATGAAACTTTTCTGTATGTCAGCTCCGCAGAGAAGATGATGCAACTTGTGTTTACGTGTAGATTTCCTAATGTGATGTCTGTAAAGCAGCCACTGAAATGACAGAGGTAAGCTTAAATAAGCTCTGTGAACTTCTGCCTACTCCTTTTTTTAGTTGGTAGACCTTGTCTTGATTTTATGCTGCTCAAATAAATCCATCAATCAAAGCAACAAAAACATGGAGGAAGACGTAACGGACCATTTCAGACCACTAACTCACCACATGATGACCAGCCAAGCCAAACTGAGCAGCATGGACCCAAAAGAGGGACAACTTATCGTGCATGGATGTGCTTTGGATAGAAAAAGGCCGACATGGAGCAAACAACAGTTTGTAAAGTCTACCAGCTTCTGGTCCCACCAATGGACAAACGATAAACCTGATCCATCATCTGTAACGATCCCGATGGAGAACACAGAGTCACCAAGCAGAAGCTGATGGCATAAGTACTCACAATAAACTCCAGACACATCTACCCACGGCACAGCGTGTCCCAGTCCCACACGGGACCAATTTCACGAACCTGCACCCACCTGAACCATTTAGGGTAACCCTGTGTTTATCTTACAGTCAAATCTGGACCCGAGCCATTAACAAATCACCCACAATCGGACCCACGAACTGCTGGTAAGAGCATTATGCGTGTAAACATCCCGTCCCTCCTTTATAGATATTTTTTCTTTATTTGTTTTTAGATTTAATTTGATTTTCTAAAATGTCATTATCATCTCAAGAACATAGCTCAGTTCAGTTAATTTTAACGTCATCCTTTGCTTACAGGCCAAGTAAACAAGATCTTCTGAGAGATGTTTTTGTTCTATTGAAAAACTTTCAGGATAAACACAACTCCATTTTCATCAGAAGTTATCAACAGGAACTCGGCAATCTAGGGAAAGATGCCATTTTTTGTGTCCTTTTAGACTTTTTCCGTGCTTTTGTGTGCTTTATGCTACATTTTCACTATCTAGTCCTAGAGATTTTATCTTATTGGCCTGAAACTTGTTTGGAATCATCATGAGACCCTTAAGATCAAAAGTAATCAGGACAATTTTCCTAAGTTAAAGGGCATATCTGTGGTGCCATGTACATGTGGAGACTTTGAAGTGCTGATCTCACAGTGACAGCAGTGATGGTGAGGAAATATTTTGTGCAGCAGTATGACATCATGCGGGCTGCAGGTGCGTGGACGCGGCTGTGCAATAGGCCGAGCGGCACCAGAGCTGCGAGGGCCTCCATCGCCGCTCGCGGCTTTAATTTGATTTTCTTTTTGTTTCAGGAAAGGAAATAATAAAAATGTGGCAATATATAATTCACCCACAAAACAATAGAAATATTAAGTGCCTACTACCCTTAGAAATTTAATTTTTACAATCGCCGAGCCCTATGACAAAGTTTTATTTAAGCTCATGTTGGAATCATCGTCGACCCAAAACTCTATCATCAGCATCTCATTATCAGGAGAAAAAGCACCGAAGCCGTGGAAGTCACCAGTGACGGTGCAGCGGTGTGTTCCTCATCGTGAAGCAAGAGGTTAAAATCCCTGGAAGATCTAACGTGAGAACAGCGTCTCTGATTGGATCTTCTCTGCTGGCCTGGCGGGATGTTTGGAACAAACATGGAGGAAAAAAAGATCTTTATCAGCAGAGAAAGAGCCCGACTCACCCCAGCTGCTGATCCTCCATCATTAGAAACCCGTCCAGATCCGCCTGAGGAATCTCCCTGATCTTCATCCTCTCGCTGTTCTCCAGTTTTTCTACGGATGTCACAGAGGGACAAACATGTTCTTAACCATACAATCCCGGACAACCATGAAGTAAAAACCAGTAAATCTAACTTTTCTCACTGGTCCTGTCTGTGCCACAGGGACTGCCTGCCCCCGCCCGCTGCTCCGATGATCTCTCCTCGCTTATCTCCCACTTGACGAGGACAGCATCAATGTCGCAGGGCTCTTCTTTGATGACGAGGCTGCTGGGAGATGCAGGCGGGTTTGCGGCCGACTCGGGGACGCCTGAAGCTTCTGAGGAGCGGGAGGTGCAGGTCTGGTCTGAACCCAAGTTGCTGGGAGAAGATAGAAGAGCCAACTCATGGTTCAGCGAGGAGACGTGAGAGGGGGGATGAGCAAATACACCCACTGTGGAAAGAGGAAACACACATACACAAAAAATGCAATTTATTACTCTCTGAATATGTTTGAACTGTATAATAATAGTGTTTCAAGCCCAGAACCCCTCCAACACAAACTCATTCATATGTACAAAGACTCATTTATTTAGGGATAGTGAATATTAATGAACGTCTGTAGAAACATCCCAGATTGGAGGTAGAAAGTTAATTTGCATGCTTACTACCTAGGCAGGTGAACAATCCCATAAAATAATAAAAAGATATATACAGTATAAAATAAAAAAATAAAATGACAAACATTAAGATAAAAAAAAGTAAGTAAATAAATAAATAAACTAATGCGATTAAAGCAGTCGCCAGCATTGAAGCTGATTTTTAAAAGCTAAAAATGTGGAAAAATCTCTTATTGAGAGTGGCTGATCTAAATCTTAGATGCCGATCAAGTTGATTTATTTTATTTATTTTAAGACATTTTGGGAACAGGGAGCGTCATGAGATCAAATATTAAATAGCAGGACTAGGTGGACCGATCCAGTTATATTATCAATACCTGGGCTAATATTGGTATCAATCGATACCAGCTTGATGAGACTGATACTTTTCTTGTAGTCGATTCTGGGACCAAAAAGCCAAAGATGACTGAGAACCAAAGAAATAGTAGGTTTTGTTTTTCTTTAGTAAATTTACATAGTTGATTTATTTTTTCTCAAACAAAGAAGGGAATAACGATGTTATGTAAATATTATCATTTTATACTGTCTGAAAACTGTTGTTCAGTTTATTGATTAAAAAGGTTTTACTTGATAAAATCTTTACACTGTTTCATTACGACCGAAAACTAATAGGCAAAAAATTCTAATAATTGTGAAATTTTGAGGAAAAAATATTTGTATTAAAAAAGGCAATACTTATCTCCTTGGATTTACTTGGTATGGGATCGATACAAACTTTTCTGTATCGCTCAGTCACAGAGTCTTGTATACGGGTCTTGTTTTAATTATTTCCTTATAGTCTATAAATATAAGTATGTACTTTCAAAGGTAAACTGCTTCAGAAAATGCGCGCTAAATGTGAAACGTGGGTAAGGTGTACCTGTAGGACTCAGGTGTGTGGTGCATCTGTTTACTTACATGACAACCTCATTTCACATTCCTGCGCTCCTGCCGTCACCTCAGAGTCACCGCAGCCGGATTCAAGCCCACTCTGCTCCCCTTTCTGTCGGTTACCGGGGGTCCTGGATCTAACCGGTTCTGGTTCTTGTCCAAACAACTCGCACGCGCACCCCTGACGGCGCAACACCTGCATCTCGTGCTCGATCTCCGTCAACCTACGTTCCAACCGCTGGATCTCTTTGTCCCTGTCGGCCACCATCCGCTGAAACTCATGAGTCCTCGCGCTGTTTACGCCATAAAGCACGTTTAGAATAGAGTCTATGGCTAACCGTATAGCATTTTCTACAACCAGAGCCTCGTCGTCGCGCAGATTAGGGTAAACACTTTTGTTTTTTACCAAATTCATGTTGCCTTGTGGAAAAGCAATTTGTGGACGTTAGCAAAGCGAGCTGAGCGAAGCTACAATGCGGACAGGAGGCGACCAGCCGCACCCAAACCGACTCGCAAAACAACGTTAAACACACGGATACAACCGGTTTTAGTCGCGTTTAATGGCAGTAAACCATAAAAAGGAAATGCAGACTTTCATTTGGTAAACGCTCGGTCAGTTGACCACAACCCATGCGCAAGGAAGCTCCGACGTCCCACACTTCCTTGTTTAAACAGGTTTAAGGCGCATGTCAGGTTGGTGGCGACATCGCCCCCTGGTGGAGACCGATAGAATAAAGACGGAACATAAGCAAAATGCGCCCTCAGATGTTTAAAGTTTTTATTTCAGACTGTATCACCATATAAAAAACAAACAATAAAACACATAAACACACACAGAGAGCCCTCCACAATATGTTTAACATACAGATAATTTTGCCAAGTTTGATCCAAAGTCTGGAAGAAAATCCACCAGAACTGCGTATGAGTTTCACCAAAACAGTTACTAGGTCATTTTCTGACTCACTTGCCCAACAAATAAATCTATACATCAGGTTGTGGAGCAGGTGGGTACCTGTAGTCATAGACGCAAGAGGGTGTACTAATACAATTGTGCATTAATACAAAGGCGTACAATACACACACTCTCACATAAATGTATATGAATAAAGAATGTAGCTTAGATTTATCTTAGTAAATCAATTTTGTATATTTTAAGACTTATACTGCTTTAAGAAATGTCCCTCACACGATTAATGAAGTACTTACTTACCTATCTATCTGAAGATCGGCCTGTAAAAATAATCCATGTGACAATTAATACTTTGATTCCACAACTGGGAAATTCTCTCGTTACAACAAAGGATATAAAATAGATACAAAATAGATACAAAAGGATATAAAATAGATCAAATAAAATAACTGGTGAACTGATGATATGTAAATATCATATAATGGGCACTAAAACAATTACTAATAAGATTACTATCATTATTACCTGTGAGAGGAAATAATTCCTGTATTAGTCCTGGCAACAGAGCTGAATCAGTCTGTTGGAGGAATTAATATATTGATTATTTAATTGTATAGATATTTTTAATTTCAGGTGAATTCGTAGTTTTTTTTGGTAACTGTAAATATAAATAATGGATTATTCTAATAAAAATTAAATAAGTGATATCTTGGGAGGAAGCCAATACATTTGTACTTCATTTATAATTTAATCTAAATTCCTTCCAGATGTCATTTATTGCTAGGTTTCCTTCTGTGTTTGTAGGCAGGATCAGAAATGATTCATAATCCAGCTTTAATTAAACTTTTTGTTGCACAGTTGTTTACTTTTCACTGTGTTAAACCTGTGTAGAATAAATTATCTGCCGGCTGAAGACGAGGGTGGGTACTCTGACGTTGGAGTTTTGCCTTTTTCATCACCAAAACAACATGAATTCAAGGTTTTTTTGGTTCAATATGTTGAAACTATTGCTTTCGATATTTTATTGGCATTCATAGTCAATACTGCAGCATGTTTCCTGCAACAGAAGGATAAATGATATTAAACAATAGTCTTCGTACAAATGTTTTTAAAATTTGTTTAGCTTATAACAAAAATCTAAAGTCAAGGACAACATTAACTGGCTTAAAAATACAAACCATTAATAAGTGATATCAAAATACTGATACATTTCAAAGGATATGTGCAAATAGTCAATGATTATAGAGAATAAAAGGCTAAAAACTGATAGGAAAGGAGACTTTAAGTCCGATGATGGTGCTGTGTTCAGGGATCAACCCACGATATGTACAAAACCGATGTGCTCTGCAGGATGCTTTTACTCTATCACGTTAGCAAACATGTCATCCATGCAGTAATTCCTCATGGGTCCCATGGCTTCCTTCCCCTTCTCCTGTCGCCTTTTCCTCCCTCCGTCTCTGTCTCCGGCCAGCTGCAGCCAGCGCTTCATGTATCTCTCGATCTCCTCGTCCACCGCGTCTTTGCAGAAGGAATTCTGCCTCACAGCATCTGTAAGAGTGGAGCGATGCTCCTGCTTATAAGGCCGATGTAGCAGCCACCGTGTTTGTTTGCGAGGGAAATTCTCTTAAACAATACAGTTTAACAAAGTGGTTTCAAATACAGAGAATGAAAAGTACAAGAAGAGTATTTTATTCTCTGAACGTCTTAAACAAAATACTCACTGAGGACAACTTTCTTGATAGTGAGGCTCTCAATCTTCTGCTTGTTATTTCGCCCCCTCCAGTTAACATTTTTGGCCAAAGTGTTGGTGAAAAGTTTGGCCATTATCCTCCAGACGCTTTCCTTGGTCGTCATTCCTCCCGACAGCCCGAGATACGAGATCTGCACATACGAATGGGTGCACGTCAGAAAGCTATTTTCACGGAACCAGTATATCTGCCTGACAGACAGAAAACAAAAGGAACCTGAAAGAACATCTATGCTCAGAAGGATTCTAGTTTCTGTTATTGTAAACTGTCTCCTCAGATGTATTGCTTACTTATTAAGTTTGATTACTTTGTTTCATTTGATTCTTTATTATATTCTATATACTGTTATCTGCAACTCTTATCTCCTTTATTGCAATTAACACATTTATTTCCAAATATGGGGAGGTTCTTGATAAGCCCTTCTAAGGTTTCTTACATCTCCAGAACTGACACTTAATTTCTTATTTATGGAATCATTCGTCTTTTTTTGCATTTTGCATAGACAAATACATTTAGCATGTTTTCTTTTTAATTTAAAATGCAAATAGATGAGAAAAAAAGCCATTTACAAAAACACCCATCATACCAACATGCCATGTATTTAAATATTTTTTTACATTTATTTTGAAGCAATGGAAATATTCTTCCACAACTTCTTTTTCTATATAATCCGTCTGTAATTAAAGATAGAAAAGAACAACTCAGGTGTTTGTTGGCGTATGTGAAAGTAAGCCAGTGAACCAGATGATTTAGGATGTGGAAACAACTGGTGGTCATAGCAACTGGCTCCCAGATGAAAGAATAACACACTGATGACCACAAGGGGGCAGACTCCACATTATTTAGTGCTCAATGAATGCATTTAAAGCTTGTATTATGCCATCAGCTACATTCCCTCATCTGGAGTCTATTCTTTTTTTTACTTTTTTACTTTTTTGTTTATTCCAGCTTCAGTTCTTGGTCTCAGACCCTTCTTATTCCTCATTTCGCCACATTTCCTCAGTTTACTATGATTATTGTACAAAAATTCCTAAAGCTATCCCCCCCAATCTCTTCATGTTCTGGTTAATCTTGTCAATAAAAAGCTAAATCTCATCATTTCATGACTCCTTTAAAAAGCAAATAAAACAGTGGAGAGCAGCCATTGTGTTTTGCTGATCATGTGACTAATTTCAGTCATTGAAGGTTAAAAATCAGCGAGAATAGATGGACTTCTCATTGGGTGTTACCATTTTCTTCTTCAGCTCTGCTTCGCTGGAGAGCCTCTGCTCCAGACTTCTCAGGTCCTGCACGGACTGCAGAGGAAGAGGAAGCGCTCCGATGTCTGGCGGCTCCCAGTGCATGGCTGCAGAGGAGCCTCCCGATTGGAGGATTTTAAGAACCGTGGTGTTTTGTTGTTTGATGGTCTCCAGGGAAACGAGGACTTCCAGAAGTATTGCTTGGAAAAGAAAGTTGGAAATGTAAATTTTAACACGAGAAGGCTCCTATCCCTCATAAGGAATAACAGCTAGGATGCTTACGGTCACATCCGGCTTGTGGAGTCGCCGTGGCGATGAAGCCCTGCTGCTGGCACATCAGAGGGTCTTGTAGGGGAAAATGGGACGATAAGGAGGCGCTGGGGTTCTGCCTCGGTGACTCTGGTAAGCTGGAAGAACACAGGCTGTCTTTTGCCGCCAGTACTTTAATCAGAGATGGATGGCTGACACAGGCCTTCTTCACACCATCCTCCTCTTCATCATCTTCACTCTCAGGCCCGGGGCATCCGTTTCGTTCCCTGGAGGCAAGAAGAAAATTACTTATACCCGAATGTGAAAAATATTGACTTCCCTTCTATTCTGTGTCACATTTCACATTTCAACCTCTTTACCATCAGTCTTTCTCTGATATTTCTACTTTACATATTTAAATTTTATTCTATTCTATTTCAGTGTATTTTATTGTATTTTGCTACAAAAATAAAATAAATGCACTTAGAGTTGCATTTCTACGTATGAAAAAGTGCTCTGAGATGTGTGAGATAACTACAGCGTCAGAATCAAGGTGAGTAAATACACCAGGAACACAGCAGAAAAACACATTACTTTCAGTGAAAACCAGAGAAGCAGCCCAGTTCATCCGGGCTGAGTAAAGTCATGTCTGATGATGAACTGTGCAAAAGTAGAAGCTAAAAAGGTGCAGTGATGTTAGGCAGGTAAATGTGTCAGGAAGCCAATGATGATGATGATGATGATGATGATGATGATCCAGCATTCCTAAATGAAACTGTAATCACTGCTGGAAAGACGTAACAACTTCTGGACTTCCTCCAATAAAGAATCTGTAAAACTGTACCTGTCTTTCCTTTTGAGTTGAGCTGGAGATCTGTCAGCAAGCACGGTAGCAATCAACTTGCTCAGGTGAGGATTTGCTGTCATTGCCACACTGTCGCCATGCAAGTCTGCAAAAAAAAAACATTAAGAGTTCACAAATGAGCAGCTGATCCCGAAAAGATATTTTCCCAACACACTCATACTATCATACTAAAACTATCATACTCATACTATCATGCACATATCGCCTTAACTACAAGAGCAATTTTTACTCATTAGTTTGACCTTTCACCACTCGGTGGGAGGATTTGTATCTACAAGCCAGAGCTATTGGCTCAGATAGCACTGACTCGGGGTCAGCTTAACAGTTTCTGGGCTCTGTGAATTAAACGGCATCTCTAATGTCAGATTGTATCTGATATAAGGCCAGGCAGGGATAAAAGCACTTCTCACTGCAAGAAATCATCCTGTTAGCAGAAACTAACCTCGGGTATTTTAACTGGTCAAGAATAAGATTATGTTTTAAGAGTAGCAAAACCTGATTGGTGCCTGTTTCCAGCAACTCAGTAACACAAACTCGTCAGCTACAAGTACAGTCATATGCTAAAGTTTGGGCACCCCTGATCATTTTCAAGATTTTTCTTTATAAATCATTGGTTGTTTGGATCATCAATTTCAGTTAAATATATCATATAGCAGACAAACACAGCGATATTTGAGAAGTGAAATGAAGTTTATCAGATTTACAGAAAATGTGCAATAAATACTTAAATGAAAATATGCAGGTGCATAAATTTGGGCACCCTTGTTGTTTTGTTGATTTGAATACCTTTAGCAATAATTATTGGAGCACAACATTGGTTTTGTAAGCTCATTGACCCTTGACCTACATACACAGGTGAAGCCAATCATCAGAAGGGGTATTTAAGGTGGCCAATTTTTCAAGTTTTTCTCCTCTTTGCATCCTCTCTGAAGA
>JAVQJG010067872.1:0-19814 GCA_036024015.1 Craterocephalus amniculus | reverse complement strand
CCATGGTGGTCTGGGTAAGAGTAACAGGAAGTAGAGAAAAAAAAGTAGGGGTCTAAACCTGCGGGTCCATTTATGCGGGTCTAAACCTGCGGTCTCCGGGGCTGCAGACATACCCTCCTCCCCGACACACACACACCCCTCCAGCTGTTTTCCTTCCACTTTTCTGTTTCCAAGCTCAAACTTTCACAACAACAAACCTCTTGCAACATTTCATCTGTACTTCCTCCTCTCTCCGCAGATTTGTGTGCTACCAGTACCCTGGTTATCGTGGCTACCAGTATATCATGGAGTGTGATCGTCACTGTGGGGAGTACAAACACTTCAGGGAGTTTGGCTCCCACTGCCAGACCCCTCAGATCCAGTCCATCCGCCGTATTCAGCAGTAACAACTTACATGGAGCCCTTTCCCTCATATGACCCTTAACCTCTGATTCCCGCTGCCTCCCAGTGCTGAATAAACTGTTTTTCTTAAACCTTACGGACTTCCACCAGTGTATCTGCTTATCCAAGGTGCACCTCTCACACTTCCTCACAGGTCACATGATGGTAGTTACCTGGCAATAAAGGCTGTGATGGAGAACAGAGTAAACAGTTTATTGCTCGTTTGATTTTTACAGTAGTCAGCCTTTCAGGACTTTTCTTTTTCAAGTTAATATTTAAATTTCTGGAGTGAAACATGAAGATCTGATACTTAAACTTTTTGTATTGGACTTTTGGACCTAATCAGGCATTTCAGATTCTTACTTCTGAGGAAACTGGGAAAAAAAAGGATAATCTATGATTTACAATTTAAAGACCAAACAGGACATATTAAAAAAAGGGAAAATTATTTTAAAGTAAATGATAAATTATTGCTTTTTAACGGCTTACTTTCATAATATACTCTATAAAGTCAGAAAATTTCAATAATTCTCAAATTTATTTTTCCTTTAAAATTAATTTCCTTGACTCTTGCCAGAAAAAAAATATTCATTTAGTATTTTTGTCCTGAATTTTTATACATATAACTCTATTGTATATAAGAATGTTAAAATTGTTCGAATAAATCATGTGGGGTAGAAAATTTTAAAAAAATATATATATTTGTTTTTAAAAGGTGGCAAGTCCAACATGTTCAAATACAACAGCATGGTATGTTTTACTTAAAGGGGCTAAAAGCGAAATTCATTGTTTTCACCCTGAAGGAATTAAAAAATCTTTTCGTGTAGAACTGGGTGTGTATTTTCATCTGGAGTATAGCGCGACGTCACATAGCGCCTTTGTGTGTTGATCTCCAGCTCTGTGTTTACTAGCCGGCCCGGTCGCGCGTGCATGTACATCCATGTACGAACACGCGCCCCCGTCTTTATAAACAGCCGCCACAGGGCGGAGTTACGGCGCAGCGCGCGCACTTAAGATGGTAGAGACTCACGCCGGTAGAAGTGGGAAACGTCCGACCGAAGACGACAAGGAGCCAATATTACCTCCAAGAAACAATGTTATTTTTCAAGGAAAGGGACAAAACGCGGATTAATTAATATTGGTCTGGCATTCTCCAGGTGGAGAGAGTGGCGAGACCTAAAAGGAATCCAGTTTGCTCTTCTTCTGGTCCGTGACTCACGTAGCGGATTCCACCTCGTCCACGTCTCTGTTTTCCTCTTCCACAGACGGTAGCCCCTTGCTGCTACCTGCCGCTGCAGACAGGCTGCTGCTGCTTTAAGAAGCTGCATCAAAATAAAAATGGCTTGCTTTAAAATTTGTACGTTTTGGATCATAACTATGAATAATTAGAATAAGCTGCGGTTCTTAGCTGAGCTCATGTTGTGTTGCACAAGCACACCCCATCTTGAACTAGTCATATTTGCATTAGTTTTAAAAAATATATAATTATACTGTTTTTAGGCCGACATAATTTTAAACATGCTCTCTGTTTAAAATTAAAAAATAAAGTAAAACTATATGAGGCAAAAAGGAGTTTTTCCTTTTTTTTTTAAAAAAAAAAGTGTGGTTTTTCGGTTGGGGGAGAGGTAGAGAGTCATTGATTGACACAGGCTTTGTTTTGGTTTGAGACAGCTCCACAGTACGCCACCTAACGGCGAAAAAAATCGCTTTTAGCTCCTTTAAAAGTAACAAACTTTATCTGATGATGTCGGAAATGTAGTGTAAAAATTGACTGTTTTCATAGCCATACCTGCAATGTTCATGTGAAGGTATAATAATGTAAAATAGACGGGAAAGCTGTGTTTGTAACTGCTAATGTAAAAGGGTTTGATTGGTTTGTTTTAATGGGCAAACCCACCAACTGGGGATGCCAAAGGGAGGAACTAAATACTGCTGATAGTGCACTTTTTGACATCTCACTACATCCAGCCATTCACGTGCATATAGCACTTTTTGTTCTTGTGTGCAGAAAAAGGGAAAAAACGCTATAAAACTTGCAGGAATTTGGCCCTTGATGACCACATCTGAACACTCCTGAAGTAGGAGAATTGGGAATCATACTACCAATCTTTCAACTGGAAGACAGCTGCTTCTTTCCCAGAATCACAGCTCTCTGTTGGTTCCAGGACCATAAACTGCTAGAGAAAATAATGATCATGAACAACTGGTAATTTCAAACCGTTTTCAACTTTAGATAAAATTTTGTGAAGCCTGCACTTGCTCTACACTGATAATGTTTTACTGGTTAACTACAGTATCTGAACTTCCTCTAAGAAACCTTTTAGTAGAATTTCCTTTGTTAAATAAAGGATAGCTGGAGTCTCTGCAGAAAGCATCGAGGTTCTGGGCATGGCTAAAGGAGAGAATTGTTCTAGTTATTCCCACAACTGTTGGCTGGCAGCTAGCTTGCACTAAAGGTCTAAGTAAGATTATGACTTGCTTTAGCTTTACTACATGAGGGGGCTTTTCTTTCTTTTTTGGCTTTAACACACAGCTAAATGGTTCCCTTTCGTGAACTCAACAGAGCAGAAAATCCCCTTTAACCCTCATAACCTCACTACTCATCTTCCCAGCTCCCAGCACCCCTTCCTCTGTTTCTCTTCTCTTACTCCCCCCATTGATCAGTCTGTCCCCTCACACCCAGATCATCACCCTCTCCCGCCCAGCACTGAGAAATTAAGACATGTGGGCAACTGACAGTATTGACACCATTTTTGTTTCTGTTTTATTTTTGTTATGCTGCAGTTTTATCTTAAAGTTCAGGCTTTCAGCTAAATTGTGTGAATTTTTCTCGCAAACACAATTTTGAATGGCTTGCATGCATCATTTGAGTAACACACGTGCGGCTACAGGTAACGCTGCAATGATCTGGATATCTCCACGCTTTAATATGCACAGACACAGACACGCTCAGATCTCCAATTTATTCCATGTACAAACAGTCTGTCAGGCATAGTAAATTATTAAAATTCATGACTGCAAGTTTTGTGTTTGTTTTGCTTACGGGAAGCCTTTGTTCCAGCTGCCACTTTCCTTTGCAGTTTTATCTGCAATAAAACGAATCAAATATAAAACACACAGGGAAAGAAAAGGTGAATGTGTGCACCACTATGCACAAACCAACAGGCTGAAACTGGCTTTTCATGCAACTTGTGAAAGTCATGCTGGTGACAGGAAAGTATTTGCAGCAAATAAAAAAACATTGCATGTCTTTGATGTTGACGGTAAATTCTGTTTCTGTTTGACGGGTTACTCTTGAGAATGTTGATTCTTCCAAAGCTGCTCACATAATTGCATCCAAAATTCAGTATGGATCAGTTTTCACTGAAAAAGAAATTGTGCGAATAGTGTGCATCTGTTTCTGTTACTTTTATTTACATATTCAGACCCTCGATTGTCTCTTTCACTAATATCAGAATTTTTCTCTTTCTGCAGACCTTCTTGTTTCTGTTACTGTATGTTTTTGTCATCTGGAAGTCGTTACATTAAGAGTTCATTGAGGCAGCATAGTTGCAGAGTATTCTCATCGCTTACATGGTGCAGCAATCATTTTAAATAAGATATCAAGACTAACATCTAAATTATATGAATAATAACTGAGACGTCTCAAAGTAGTCACATTTTCAGTTTTCTATGGCAGAAAAAGAATCTAAAAAACAGTTCAGACCAGTTGATCTAATTTTATACCTCCATCCATTTCATCTCCCACAAGATGTTATCAGCAAGCTTTAGTTTTAACCTTTGCTTCATGTTAGTCATTGCAGGTCAGAGAGGGGACGGGTGTGTGTGTGGTTAAGTGGGGGTGGCCGACTGTCAGGGCAGGAAAATGTGGTAAGATAAATGAGGGGATTGTGGGTTCGAGCCCTGGGCAGCACACAAGCCTGATAGATGGGTGAAGACTGACTTCAAACGTCTGGGTTATTGATGGTCGCCCGCCAGCGTTAAAAATACATCGGAGCACTAAGGTGAACACACACACAGACACACAATGATTTTGATTTCACTATTATACCAGGTTCATGTGTCTCCTTGTTATTAATGGGAGCCAGAATCTCCTTAATGTTAAGTAGATTCATGAGGTGAGCATTAAGGCTACTTTTATTCTGATGGTGTAATTACTGCTGTGTGTTGTACGTTTCGTTGCTGATGGGAGCATTTGCTTGTCCCACCATTCAATCGTAACTCATTCATTAACACCACTGATTGTTTGGCTGTGCAATAACAAGATTTGCTCATCGATCTTATTTTTCTGACAGAGCATCTGCCTCAATGAAAATGATATATTATTCAACTGCAGGTGTGGCCAACACAGCAAAGGCGTACAATGATAAAAACCGGTTGGTTGGGTTCCAGGTGTCCTTGCCTCACCAATCAGTGTTGATTTTAAATGCATGGTTTTCTCTGCTTTATCCCTGCAATGTACTGGCACCAAATGCCCAATTTTCTCCTTTTGCAAGGTGCCAGGAGCCTTAATCTCCCACTGACAGGCTTACCCTGGCCTTTTTACTCCAACCTAAACCAGTCCCTGGTAATCTTTACCCATCCCTGACTAATCTCAGTGCGGTCCATGCAAATTTAAATAAGTCCTCAAGTCACCCTGCAAGAAGAAGTTCCTGACTCGGATAAATTTAACCCAACTTTTCACTTAGCTGGAGTCCTTTTGTAGGTTGACATGAACACTTAAATACTACAGAATATATGGTTGTTGCTCAGACAAACGTGTTTGTGTGTAGCTTGATGTGTGTTTGTGAGGACACTTTAACAGACGTGTAAAACGTAAACCATGCAACCCTGACCTTAACTCTGACCATAAGTCAGCTCTAAAAAGTGATCACTGCATCATTTAACTATTTTGTGCTGGGTTTATGTTTGATCCAGAGAATTTGACACAATATTCATACACTGTCTTAATCAAAAGATTTGTTTTGCCTAAATAATTTCCATGTTCCACATGGCAACTCATTCACCACAACAACCGCTACAGGAAGACAATGTGCACGTGGTCTCGATTCTCCCCAAACAGCTTTCAGAAATACGCATCTCTTCAGTTCTCAAACTGTCTGGTGTCTCAGGTGAACTCACAGCTGAAAGGATGGAAGCATCTTGCAATGTTTCTTGACATTATGTCACAAAATCCCAGGCTCTTTTTCCCATTTATATGACTTTCAAAAAACCCTGAAGCAACTTCAATTAATTTCGTGATCTGAGCAATCAGCGTCATCGCACACTTTTCATATCTGAGAGATGACCACCACTTCATGCTACGCACAGCTGAGGCGAATGGGACAGCTACCATGTGTCGTCAACACAACACATACTTGAGGTATTTCAGCTTTTAACTTACTCTACTGGCTTCATCATGCCTCTTCCTCTGTCAGAACATGAGCTGTTTTGTTTTTTTCCATGACAACACTGAAAAAATAAAAACACAGCAGGTTTACTGAATCAGGGAAAAGGCGTAAGAGCGAAAGGGTTGGAGGTCATACTGGGGAACTATTTTTGCCTTTTCTATGAACATCATGGACACAACCGCACACACCCACGCACAAATACCCTCATTTACACAATATTACACATTAGCACGAGTAACCTCCCACACACATACACACGCACACACACACACACACATACCTCAGAAAGAGCGAAGGTTAACTGCTGAACTGAGGAAGGTTCAGTGAACTCTGACTCTTAATAACAAGAGTCCACGTCAGATTTCATTTCCTGTCTGACTCTTTGCCCTTTTCTCAGTCACTTTGTCTTCCCCTGAGATTTCCTTCTTTGTTCACTGCACCATTTTCAAGAAGTTCCATGGAAGCATACAAAAACAACTTTAACTAACTAATTATAAATCATTGTTGTTGCAGTTGAGCTGTTTAAAGTGAGGGAACAAGTTAATCTGCATAAAAGTCACGATTAACAGCTTTGCTTCATCACTGATGGCTCCATTTTCTTTTTTCTGAGCCAGGCTTTCAAAATAGAAAAAAATCACCTCTAAATTAAAAAGAAATAAATGACACATTGAATTATAGCTTATCATAATTATGATCAGCAAGACTTGTGAGTCTTTTATTTAAATGAGCAATAAGCACCTGTTTCTTTGGACTAAACCATAACCTGGATCATGGTGTGGAGCAGAAGCACACCCACGCTCATGTTAATGAAATCATTCAGTCACAGAAAAGACGTTATTTTCTCATTTCTCCATCTGACTTTGATCCTTATTAAGTTATTGCTATTAAAGTGGGTCAAAGTGTCGTGGCTTAGAAAGCCAATTATCTCATTCTGTCCTATGAGACCTGTCTTTAATTATCAACTTTTTATAACTTTGGTCTTAATGATGTAGCCGTCAGTGACTGCGTCTGTCTCACTGTGGTCTCTCAGTCTGGATCTTCTTTGTCTACGGTTTGATATCTCTCTTTTCTGAACCAGCCTGCGGGATGTGTTGCCGAATCTGACACTCTAACCTTATTTTAACATCCTATTTTAAAGTGTTCTGTGTCTCCGCTTGCACTCAAAGAAATGAATTCCAATCCTGTAAAGAGTACAAACTTAAACAAATAATGAAAATATTTGGCTTTTATGTTGCACAGAATCCACCGTTTTATTAAATTCCAGTCAGTACAACATGGGGCAGGTATGAGACAGATGATGAAGGTCTGGATTTGTAATTTGGAGAAAAAGCAGATTTTAGGAAACTTCCAGTCACCATGAAGAGTGAAGCTTCCAGTCTATGCTTGTTGTTCTCTTTTTTTCTTAGCAGTGCACAAACTGCTGCCCGTGCCTTCATGAGTGTTACAAGTAATTCAATTCAATTCAATTCAGCGCCAATTCATAACAAAGTCATCTCAAGGCGCTTCACTGACAATCAGTCCAAGTAATCTGATTACTAGTAAGCTAGCATTGTTTGCTGGCTTTCCATTTTTGGAAACACAGTTATTCAAACTGTATCTCTCTGAATCATCATGTGTTTACTTAAAGGAGTTGCTCAGGTAGGATGTCTCCCTTCTAATCCAGGAATAAATCAAACTACAGATAATAGTGTACTCTTTCCAGAAAAACCCTCATTGTGGAGTTGTGCGGTCATAAAGCACAGATGTCCTGGTGTCCAGCTTGTTTTCAAAGCTCACAAGAGTCACATGATTTAATTAAACTATATTCATAAACTGGGACATGGCTCTGTGTCCAAAATGTGTGGACACATGAGTAAAAGCCGAGACCTTCTCAAGTTACTGTAAACATCCCAGATAAAGGATAGCTGTAATTATCTCAGAAATCACGCAGCCAGATGAAAAATTGAAGCTTTCTTGTTTTGCTCACATTGCTTTCCTGCCTAATGTTTGTTTGGGTCAGAATCTGAAATATCTGAGTCAATCTCGGGGTTCAGCAGAAGAAAAATCAGCTTGGGATCCCATTGTTTTACAGCTTTTAAGGGATATTTATTCATCTTGAGCCAATCCTAAAAAAAAATCTCATTGCTAAATGTGAAAAAAGAGGATGGTTGATGGCACATGTATTAGTTCCATCATATAATTTGGAAAGTGTTGACATCTTCCCTATACCTCCAGCAGATATGGGAAAAAAAAACAAAAACAGCAAAGTTCACTATCATGAGGGAGGGCTGGTTGTGGAGCAAATGATAGGACTTTCACCCAGAAATGTCTTGTCTGCTTCAAATCTACAGTATTTCTCAACATGGTTTTACTTTTAGTCACTCTGTGCCAAAGTTTGTTTCACATACTATCCTATTTATTATCATTCATTTGTCACTGCATACTTCTTGTGACAGCAACTGTTGGCGGAAGGTTTTTTTGATTCTGTTTAACCATTTCAAAGCTAAAATTACACAGTTAGGTTTAGGAAACCTTGTTTATATTTATATAGCCAATTTTACGATATCCATCACATGTTATAAAGTTTTATTTTCAGTTCAAATGTATCGCTATTTAGTATCACATCTGGACCCTTTAGTTAATCTGTGAGTAGTTTAATCCTCATTACATAGAAAACAACTTGGTTAAATAGCTTTTAGTTTTAATTCCTCCCAGCTGTGAAACAAGTTCTCCAGGTCTGGTAAACCTGTCAGCTCACTTGAATTAATGTTGAAGTCTTTAATCTGTAAACAAACATTTACTGCAACTTTTCAGTGAGTCAGATATAAGGATGCTTTAGTCTAAACAGAAAATCTGTTTGGAGGTGTGAGTTAACAAAGCTTTTACACATTTCAATGTGAGAATGGGTTACTTTAGTGTTGCCAAAAACTAAACTGGAACACTTGGACAAGCGTTATTCTAAATGTCTCCAGTAGTGGTTGATAAAGAGAAAATAAAAACAGTCCCCTGAGCTCTGCGACCAAGACAGCTGGAGACATCCGGGAAGCAGGTTTCCACTTTATTGCCTCATTCCCAGCAACTGAAATGACATTTATCTTGGCAAGAAGAAGTGTAAGAAGTAGTAGTGTGATCAAAGTGCACTTAGACATCTGGAGCATGGACACCAGCTAGAGGCGCCACATGGAGAAGAGTCACTTTAACTGGTGCTGATTCACCACCATGTTTCAATGCTGTTCTGCTGCTGTCATTTATGGGAACTTGATCCTGTAAACTTGACCAGATGATAAATGATCAAACAGAAGACCCTTCTTGAAGCTAAAAATGGATGAACAGAGAAACAATACCGGTATAAATACGAAGTTGCACTTTTCATGGTCTTTCTAGTACAAATACGCTTAAAGACCTCAGTACATAGATCGTAACTTGTATCAAACAAACATGAGATTACCTTTGTACGGTCACGCTTTCATCCAACACCATTTCTTTGTGGCTATGTTGAGATTTCTGCCTGGGATATACTGTCCCACCAAAGCGAAGTGTCTCTGCTGGATTCTCCAGTTCATTCAATCAACCAAGGTTTGCAACAGAGCACAATAGTTGGTGCATTTAAAGAGAACAAAAATTAAAACATTTTTTCATATGGATATAACATAAAGCTTCATGGCTTCCAGTGTAGGGCTGCACGGTGGTGTAGTGGTTAGCACTGCAGCCTCACAGTGAGAAGGCTCCAGGTTCGAGTCCCAAGTTGGTCTGTCCTCCCAAGTTACGATTTGCCTGTTCTCCTCGTGTATGCGTGGGTTCTCATCGGGTACTCCGGCTTCCTGTCCAAAAGACATGCATGTGAGGTTAATTGGGCACTTTGAAAATTCTCCCTAGGTGTGTGGTTGTCTGTCTCTCCATGTTGGCCCTGCGACAGACTGGCGACCTGTCCAGGGTGTACCCCGCCTCTCGCCCCTTGACAGCTGGGATAGGCTCCAGCACACCCGCGACCCAATTGGATTAAGGGGTTCAGAAATTGTATGGATGGATGGACGATTGATCGGTCACCATCATTCTTGGCCGATATTCGCAAAAAGGTATGTGATCGGTGTCGCTGATCAACATCTTTTGTTGTTGATCACCTATACTCCACTCGCTGTCTGCTGTGTGGTGTAGCTCCCGCTTTCCTCCACACGTCCCATGCACGCAGCTGTGAATCTAAAACCAACACATCTGCCTTGTGGAGCGTTTACCCTGTGTGTAAGAGTGGTGTGAAAGCTGCATCCTGTGCAACGGAAAAGTACGTCAAACGGAAATACCTCAAAATCCTTCAATGCTTTGGTTTTAATATGACATTTAAAGAACAAACAGTTAACAGAGTACGGTGGGTTTTCAAGGCTTACTGCAAAGAATGAAAAGACGACGCCCGCAGCAGCCAGAGCGCAGCTAACGCAGCCAGAGTGCAGCTAACGCAGCCAGAGCGCAGCTAACGCAGCCAGAGCGCAGCTAACGCAGCCAACAGTTATTATAAGTCATCCATATGAGCCCGACAGTCACAAGTTGGGGATAACAGCTTAAAAGGGTTTGGGAATCACTGAGTGTGCAGTGCAATGCTTTAGAATTTATTTTTCTATTTTATACATAACGAATAATCGTAGAAAGTCATGTACTTAATCAAACATTAATAAACATTTTAATTGTCCAGCTCTAATTATAGCTATTTGTTTAAAGCAAAAATGCTGAAATGTAAGCTCTCTAATTGAAGTAAGGGCAGTTTTTTTTTAAAAACATCTTCAATCAACTTAATTCAGTTAAAATCTCCTCATAAAACTTAAATGAGAGAAAAACCCATCAAAGAATGATAAAAGTAAAAGTTGATCTAATTGTTTAGTGTTTCGTGTCTTCTGCACCTCTTTCTTGTTTTTTGACAAATGTTAATAAGCCTCATTAATCTTTTGCCTGCAAAGTTCCTTCTCATCCATCTGTCCAAACTCTCAGTTTTATTCATTAAAAATGCCATTTTTCTGCCAACGTGCAAAGCCAGATTGAAGTGGATTCAAAGTTGGATCCTTGTAGATTCAGTTTTATTATAAACCCCAAAACTCCTGTTTAATTCTGCCACAGTAAATCAAATGATCCCAAACAAAGTATTCTTCTATTCACATAATTGAGGCTGTGCTGGAAGTGGATGGAGAACAATTTTAGACAAAAAAAACCATATATGAGCGCATTAGAGAACAAGAGAGATGCTGAGACGAAGCTGACAGAAGAGGGAAAAGAAGTCTTCCAAAGCAAAGTGGAGATGTGCTGTGTCGTCTTGTAAAAGGAAGAGAAGGGATGAACAGAGGGACTCTGGAAAGGAGGTCGGGGTGGTCATGTCGGTAATGAGGGAGTGGGGCTGGTGAGATGGGAGGAAAAAAAGAGGAGGATATAGAGAAGGTGTCAACAAGTTTTCTTAATGAGCCAAGGAGATGAAATTCCAGAGCCAGCGGTAAAAAAGAGGGAGGGAGCAATGCTTGGATATCAGCGATAGCAGCTAAAGCCTGAACAGATACCAGAGAGAGGAAGAGCTGAAAGGAGTTTGGGGATTTCCTTTTCATTGCAGCAGGGTGGACCTTTGTGTCCGCAAAAGCTGAAGGAAACCAAAAGGAAGTGAAAAGATGACAGGCCTCAGATCAGCAGCACATGGAAACGTAGCCAGGCAGCTCCTGTTCCCACGTATTATTACATCTCAATTTCTGCAGTGAAATATTTTCTTTATTTTCATATTGAAATCTTACCGAAGTCGAGGTGGACCTGTGTCCTTGAAAATGTGGTCTTTTACTGCAGGCAAGAGGACCTGATGAAAGCTAATGGCTTCACTTTCAATAATGCGGTGGAGCAGGTTTCACTTTGCTGTAGGCGGCCATTTGTTGTGCTGATAGTTGTCATTATGCGGCCCCTGATCTCCGCTGCTTTTTGTGCCACACATCCTGCAAACGAACAGAATGTGTGAGTGCGACTGTCACAGGTGGCGATTTTAATTCAGATGCGTTTTATTAGTTTCAAATCTTAAAAAAAAAAATCATAATAATGCAATCTGGGGGAAAAATAAATAAATAAAAGATTCTTCAACCAGTTTCACATATTTTGTCCATATTTTATAAACTCTTTATAAACTGCTCAATGTCAGTTTTATTGATGAGGAAATTCTCTCCATAACAAAGTTGGTCCGATCCGTCGCTGTTGGTGCTCCAGCTGTAATCCGTCTCCTGGTTACCGCCTCCTTTACTGAATGAACCGCAGCTTTTTAAACAGTCTGAGATCCAGTCTTTAACCCTGGTGTTATGCTTGTTTGGGGTAAGTTCAGAGTCAAACGTGCCAGCTTAGAATTTTTGTTCAGATTCTAGTGGTTTATTCCATGCTAAAAGCCTGACGGTTGTTTTTATGAGATCTTCAGGTTTTTCTGTCATACTGGATCAGCTAATGGTAGTCTGTTACCATCAGGAGAACATAGCGGGATCACTTCACACAGCGGGGGGAAACCCCGTCCCTGCTTTTCTCTGCTCAACAGTCAAGTGTTGTACTTGACCCCGGCTCTTTTACCCCTGTCCCAGTCCACAGACTGGTTTCTGGTAATGGAAATAGGCAAACATTGAAGAAAGTAAAGCAGTTAGGGTATTGGTTCTGATGGAGTCCATCCTGGAAACCTTGTGTTTTGATTCAATCTTATTCGGCCGCATTGATTTTGTTTAATGTTGAACCTTTGTGTTCTGCTCAATCCGTGATTTTTAATCGGAATCCCGCAAATCATTTTCCCTTTTTAACTGTACCGAAATTGGAAGAATGAATCTTATTCGTCATGCATAATTGAGACTGTTCTGCGGTGTCTTTGTTGACACAATCAAATTAAATGCAGATTGAAGAGGCCCCGTATCAGATTGCAGTATTAGCTGAAACAGAAAATGTCTGGGATTGCTGTCTGTTGGCCCCAACGTTCTTATAAAGCAAAACAATAAAATAAAATATCAGGACTGTATTGTTCAGGGAGGTCTCTGATGAAGTCAGCCAAAGTGAGCCGCGCAGGTCTGGGATTTATTTCACTCCCAGCTCATCTGACAAGATCTCTGTAAGTGTGTTTTCAGGAACATCTAACAATTATATAAATAATGGATAACGTTTGACATCTAATCCTCAATTATCTGATGAAAAACTGCACGTTTAAGCCAGACATGGAGAGTTTCTTTTATGTTTGCATAGTTTGTTAAATTAAATTTTGTAGCTTCGTTTTAAAGGTCAAGAATGAACTTTGAGCATCTGTGTTCACTGAAACATGAATACAGAAGGAACAAATATTTTCCTGTAATACCTTCAGTTTGTTGATAAAGCTTGTGCAAAGTTCTCAGACAGGGACTGTTTTGTCAGCTCTTTACTGTTTGAATCAGTTGTTGGACCAAACTCATTTGCATACCATCAGGGCCGCTCCAGTAATGTACATTTTCCACTTCTATTCGGTTGTGCAACATTTGTTTTTTTGCACGCTCGCTGTGACCACAAAAATCTGTTTAACACCACGTTTATCATGTTCCTCGTCTTAGTTTCAGATGCCAGCCGGTGCTCCAAATGAACTTTTGGCTTGTAGATCCATGAAGTTACCAGCCGATCAAATTTTTACCAGTCAAGTGATCTGATCGTCTGATCGGACAGGGGTTCCAGATTAAAAGACTGCTGCACCCAGTAAAACCTGTAGACCATTGCTGTTTTTATTACATTTCTTAATGATGTATTTTTTGCCCATTTTATTTCTAGTGTAACCCTGAGTTGTTGTAATGGATAATTAAGTTGTTTCAGTGGGAAACATCATGTCACTGTGTAGTTTATTAATGATTATCACACAAACCATCCTCAGGGTGCATATTTTACAATGAGACTGGGGTTTTCTAGTATTATACAACATATTTGTAGATCCTCACAAACTGGAGAATTTGGAGCTGTGTATATTTTCTGAGTTGCTACAGTCGGATCGCTGATGCTGCTTGGAATCCGAAATAACTGGAAACATTATTATTTGGCTTTCTGCAGCCGGAGTGGACTTTTACAAGAAAGACTCATTCGTGAGCTCGCAGTGTTGGTCGACGTCCATGTGACCCGACAGGAAAAAAAAGCCTGAGCTTCTGGTTTCTCTAAACCTAGCTGTCTGGTTTTTAACATGTGAAACGAAGTTCAGGCTGCATGATTTTCCCCAGTTTTAAGCCAAACTCCGTTTACAGTGCATGACTGATCTGCAGCAGGGGGTCCGAACCCAGAAGCCTGCTGCATCACACCTGACTGATCTTTATCAAGCATCTCCAGCAGTCATGCAGACACGTCTCTCATGTCATTAATGTTGCACATGATACAAGCAGCTTGGGGTGATTCAATCTGTTTTTCTCACCTGGTTTTGAAGAGAAGTGACAGATTCTCTCATTTTCTCTCATTCTGTCTCTTGAGTCTGTGACAATATTGCATGTTGGAGACA
Organism: Craterocephalus amniculus; assembly: GCA_036024015.1. Lineage (NCBI taxonomy): Eukaryota > Metazoa > Chordata > Actinopteri > Atheriniformes > Atherinidae > Craterocephalus > Craterocephalus amniculus. Next base: position 5,588 of record JAVQJG010067872.1, on the reverse strand, counting down.
TCAGAAATGTATGGGCGGTCTCTCCAAAGCTAAAACGAGTTCCGTTATTTCCGACATTTCTACCCTTAACATTCAGAAGTGTTTATTTATTTTCCTTTTCCAGGCTCCCTACTGACCTCATGCCCCCTGACACCATCTCTTGTGCTCATTGGCTCCTCGCTCACCAAGCTTTTCTCCTCGGCCGACTGCTTTGGAATATCAAGCAGGTTTCCTCGGAGACGAGCTCCCACACACCGTGTCTCGGAGATGGTCACGCATTGTTTAGAAACTGTTTACAGCTAATTGAACTTTGGGTTGCTTCAGATCTGGGGGTCTTTAACATTTTCTTTGGCTTGAAAATAAAGTATGAAATATCTGATTTACACTAAGGCCTAAGACTAACTGTGCTGAGAGGATGGTATCAGAGGTAGGAAACAGCTGTTGTGGTTGGAAGGACATAAAGTGTTGATGACCGTAAACTGTGGTCATGCTTGCTAAAAAGAACTCAAGCTGTTCAGAAGCAGAGTGAACATGCTTCACTCCATATATGAAGTTTTAATGTTGTTATCTTGAGAATAAGTTAAAACTTTATCATCATCCTGAAAAATCTGCCTTGACAGCCATTACAATACTACAAAGCACATTTAAAGCATAGTACCAAAAGTGCTGTACTCTCATTTAACTATAGTGACCAATAAGGGATCAAATCCACAGTAAGTTTATGTAGCCATTGATTGCAACTGGTTTTCACAAGATAACAACTTTGTTAATCAGAAATATGGACTTGATTCGGCAAAGCTGAGAAAAAAGCCTGGCCCAAGAAAATGGGGAGAAAAGTCAAATTTTTGTTGTGGAATTAAAATCCCTTAAAACTCGGCAAACCCTTTGCCTTATTGGCCTGCTGGCAGAAACAGATATATATAAAAAAAAGCTGAGAATGATGTAACATTCACTCCATGTGCAAAATGAAAATATTCCAACTTGCATCATGTAGAACATTGAATTGAATGTTGCCACATTGAATCATGACAATTGTTTTTAATCAAAGCAACTATGACAGGTATGTCCTATCCTACTGAAATCAGACTTGCATCCTGAACTCCCAGCACCTGTTATTTTATCAGGTAATTATATCGACGTGTTGGTCAATATCTGATATTATTTTTAAGCCGCTATCGTAAAATACTGATATGCTGATGATATTGTGCAGTTTTAAAGTAAATGATCACAATAATGATTTTCCTGTTTTTGGTTGCTGTGCTTTAAATAGTGTATAAATTTGCACTTTTCACAGAGTTGATGTCATAAACAAGAAGTCAGAGGATTTTATTTTTCTTACTTACTGCAGAAATAAAACCTGAAATCCTGTCAGGTCACATGTAATTGCCAAAGTGTCTGTATGCACCGCCAACAGATGTTTATCTGATAAACATCTTCTTTGGGTCTTTCACCCAAGCTGTTGTCTGTTTTACGTGTCGTTTGAAGCGCATCAAGCCCCCTCCCCCTCACTGAGTTCATCTTCTCAACTGTGGATGGGTTTACACTCTGAGAATATTAATAGGATCTCATCCGTGATACGGAGCTAATGCACTCAGCTAGCAGTAGATCAAATTGGTAATCAATGCGTTAAAGTTGCACATCGGTCTGGACCTGACCATGTCACTGCTAAGGGGATTTAAAAGTATGAGCCTATAAAATCTTTAATTTATCCTGGAATTCAAGATCAGAGCGGTCTGTGTGGATGTCTGTCTGTAAGGGTGGCAGAGAGAGGCTTATCAGAGAATCTGATTGGTGCAGACTTTCCAACAGAAACCAGGATCATAATCATTGTGGAGCTTCTGTCCCTTTTTGCTGCTCATTGAAATGATCTATAGCCTGTGAAGCAGCAGCATGACGGGTCGGGTCTGCATCTGCAGCATCATTGTCCTTCAATAATGCATCACACCACTCCGCCCTAATGAGATTTACTTTTATAATTATAAACCCCATGGGTAATTTAATTTTCAACAGTAACAAATCCCATCGTATGAATAATACAAAGCGAAAGCCGTTTTGGATTCATTTTCAGGGTTTTATTGTGCCTTCTTTGTAATTTAATCATTCTTTTTTTATCATCAAGACTCAAATAAGGCAAGAAGCTGCAAGTTTAAACCTTGTAGAAGTTGTACTAATTTGTTTTATCATAAACGTCTGCTCCGGGATGAATATGAACGTGTCTTTTATTGTACAAAGGAGAGGAATTTCAACCTTTTTTTCTTCTGACCTTCATCAGATCCGATCAGCTCTCAGGCCAAATGTGGCCTGATGTGGCCCGGGGGCTGTTTGACTCCAAGGTCGCAGCTGAATGTGTTTAAAGCTGAACTATAGCACTAAAGAGTATGTGATCAGAGAGGATGTGCTCCCCATCTGACCCAGCTGCAAAACCAAAGTGTGCGAGCAACAAAAAGAAGAGCTCAAATGGCGCAAGGAGCATTACATCAGATGATGTAGAGGAAAGTCTGCCTCCAGCTATTTTTATATTGATGTAATGCACTCTAAAATTTCCGGCATATTAGGCTTAGAGGGCTACACTTGGTCCAAAACATGACAGGATTAATTTAGAGGAGGTGAACCTTCTCTGCAACAGCAAAGAGGTATGAAGGGCTGTGTGTCCAAAAGCCAAACTAGAAGCCATGTATTATTGACAATCAAACCAGAACATTCTTCCTTAACCATAGCATGTATATATTTCTAATTTCTAATCATACCCTTACACTGAGGTGCAGAATCCTGACCACGCGTAAATAATGCTGTAGCTTAGTGGCAGAAAGTCTTTGGACTTTTTAATTGTGCAATACTTTTGTGCCACTCTTGTATGATGCAAAAACAGACATGTTACGGTTTTAAAATGCAACAAATGTCTGCAATGTCATATCTTCCTGAACTTATTTTAGCTCCCGTTTGAAATCCAGCGAGAGCAGCCAATGTACAGCTGCAGCACAATGCAGGGGTGAAGGACAGTTTGAGCCTTGTTAGGCGAGGTTTGTGTATCACTTGTCAAAGAGCTCAGTGGTGTAATGATGACTGTACATGACACCCAACAGAGACTGTTCATTAAAGTCCCCAGACTTCGTTAGGAATGCTCACTTGGTTTTTGGTGATGACAGCGTCTCTTTTTAGCTGAAAATCAGACAGTTTTCAGGCCTTTGTTGAAAGCAGGTTGTGAAATTACATGCAGGGTTTAATTTCTCCTTTAGTCTGTTCGATAAGAACAGTTGTATCTTAAAGCAAACTCTAATCTTGATTGTCTTTATAATTTAGAGCTGTTTAGGCAATACTCCCTGTAACTGGCAGCATACAACAGGAATCCTAATTTGTAAACTTACAAATTAGGACCACGGGCACAAATTGTACAGCAGTGTTTCCCTGTTGATTCTTTGTTTGATTGATTGTTGTTGAAAGCGACACAAGAAACGTTTCTGACCTTACATCTCTAACCTGAGGCCGATGAACTGCACTGCACAACGTTTATTTCCAGACAGGTGGATCATGTGACACATGTGACAAATACACATTGCTATACGGTCCCACACACCAGCAACTGGATTTCAACACAACGTGCATGACTGACTGAGCAAGGAAGCCAGAGAGACAGTAAATAATACAGCACGGAAAATGACAAAAGTCAACATCAGACTGACTTTTACCTGCTGGAGAAGCTCAGAGAAGAGACAGGCTGCAAAATGGTTGCTGAACGCTAGGGGGCGCCAACGTACAAAGAAATACCGAATTTCAGTTATGCTGCTTTGATTCCTGCAGGTTTTCAGTGTTTTCCTGCTCCAACACACCTTGACACACATGAAATGGATACAACAGCCTATCAAGCTCTGCACAATGACTCATTAATTATAGTCAGGTGTGTAAGTAGCCCTGTTTTAAGCTTCATTTATGCTTTACTCATAAGACGAGTACGCAGACAGATGGACTTTCTGTTCCTGAGTTGTTGATGTGCATAATTGATGCGTTTTTAGGGGCCTTGCTGACCTTTTGCTTGATGCAGCAGATGGAGATGTTACACCGGAAACTGTGCAGTCAGAGAGCAGACATGTGACCCAAAAGGGACATAAAAGAAGAAGAAAATGACAATGACGATGACAACAGCTGTAGAAACGGCAGAAGCTTGTGAAGATAAGCTGTGTGAGTGTGTCGGACGTGTTGGCTGGTTGCAAACAACTTTATAGCGATGCATTACTGCCATCAACCATCCGCTGGCCTAAGCTGAGGTCAGGAGGCATGAATGAACTCTGAACTCAGCACTGCCCACTGGTGGATGAATTTACTTCATGATCACAGGATCATAAAAGACACATGAAAATATGAAGGCGATAAACGACAATGCTAAAGATGGAGCATAAACTGGCTGATGGAGTCCAGTACGAAGAGCAAGTCTAGGTGTAGGTCATGTACAGTGGAGAAAAGGCAGAGTAAGAGTCTGGCCTACTGCTCATTCTTATCTGGCTGGCGTCTGACAGCGATCCTCAGCCCTAATAAGCTGCATCCTTTCAGATCTGTAATCTTGTACCACAGAAATGAATAGACTTCATCTCTCTGTAGCTGACCAATGTGCAGGATTATACACGCAGGCAGGCGCTTGAGTTGTTTTTCCCATCCAACTCCGAGCCAGCATAAAACGGGATCCTGGGTTGTGGTGTGATATTTCATTTATTTATTTCATTTATTTTGGGTGGCAGACAGGCCGTTTGGAGTATTTCTGAAACAGTTGTAGATTTTACTATCTGCAGTTGGAGGAAAGCCTACAGTGACTCAGAGAACCACTTTTCTACGACTGTGGTGGACAGAATGACATCTCCGAATGTGCCGCACGTCCAGCCTCCTGGCAGATGGGTTACAACTTCAGAAGGTCTGCGTCATGTTCCGCTTCTGCCAGCCAAGAACAAAAATGCGAGGCTGCAGTGGGCACCAGCTCTCCAAGCTGACAGTTGAAGGCTGGAGAAAAAAAAAGAAACTTGGCCTGTTCTGCTCTTCGTTTCTGCTCTGACACACAGATGGTGGGCTCACAGTTTGAGTTTTTATCGCCAATCAGTCCGTGTTCAAGTGTTGTTTCTGCCGGCCATGAGCAGGAAGCTATGTTCACAACTTAGCCGACTTACAACGGCTACCAGCAGCTTTAAACGTGCAGCATGTCCCAGACTCCCACACAGAACCTTGTTGACTTTCTCAGCCCTCAGAGATGTGTATTTAGAGTGGAGCGACTTTGGAGCAGAAGCCATGAGCGCTGCTTCCCACATGTTATGAAACCTCTCCCCCTGAGAGCAGACGCAGCCTTCCCCATGTCAACATGCTGACATCACCGGTGGATTCTTCTTCACGTTCTGCAGCGCTGAAGGTGAAAACTATAAACTTTGATGTCTCCTCGGTTTCCTGAAGAGTTGGCCTGCTGCAGCGAGCCACAAATCAGACATGATGACTTCGGAAATGAACGTCTGCTTTTGACACGCTTGAAAAAATTGTACTTTACCCTTAGTGAGTATTGATGTTAAATGTGAGAGTTTCTCTTAATCATCTTATATCCACAGCAAATTCCCGCTGTAAGCAATACGCCTGGTGTG
>JAVQJG010067870.1:0-10829 GCA_036024015.1 Craterocephalus amniculus | reverse complement strand
AGTTTATATATATATATATATATATATATATATATATATATATATGATTTAAAAGACTGGTTAAAATGTGATCATTTTTCATTTTGTCCTGACAAGTAAAAACTTTCAAGTGAAACAGGGCGTACTGTCTTTTTAATGACTGCATTAAAATGGCAGCGTTTGACTGTTGCTGCATCTGGTCTGAGATGTAATGACATTAATAATGTTCGTACAGTGCTGTTTGATATTTCTAATAAAAAAAGATTTACTTTTCATAGCCTGGTTGTGAGCGAGCTGGAACGTTACCTGTACATGAGCAGATCTATAATCTTTCCTGTTTGGTTTTTCAGGCACTCAGCCCGGAGATAGAACCACAGCAGCAGAAAAACAGCAAAGTCCAAAAGTATTTTGAACTTGTTACCCTTAACCAGAGGTTAAGGTGCAAACACCTAAAACACCTGATTCAGATTTAATGGCTCCTCTCAAAAGATGTTGTCAAACTCAGTTGAAGCATCAGTCTGATTCAGGTGCTGCAGCAAGTTACATCCAACACCCGCAGGACTGCCTTTACAGACCCCTGCCCTCAACAGATGGAACAGCTGTGGTCTGTGTAAATGTAAGTTTTGTTTATTTTTTGCTTTTAAAAGCAGCATTAAGACATGTAAAACCGTTGATTTAGCACGGCAGCACTGTGTAACTATTTCCTCATGGCTGCAGGAGGCCGGCTCTCTTGCTTTTTATTTCAGGCCTCCTTGAAGAGCTTTCATGAATTAGACACAACTCTATAGTTTCCATGGAAACCTCATTTTCCCTTCTTTATTTTCTGTCTCTCATACATTAAAATCCTCTCTCTTCCTCTCCCCTCAGTTTATTTTTAAGGTTCCTTTCTTTCTAGTTTCACAAGACAACAGGTGGGCGTTGCATCGCGCGGGGGCGGCGTTGGGAGTGCAAAATGAAACAGAACAGCGTGGGCGCGAGTCAGAGGTCGGGGGGATTAACTAGGTGGGCACACAGCAAGGATTAAATGGAGCAAGAATAGCACAGTTGAATACACACTCCTTCATTTCTGAATGAAAGAAGCTTTCATTCTTTTGTTGGCTTAGGCAGAAGTTTGAAGCTACTTAAAGATAAAGATTAAAATCAGCCTGGGCTCTGGTAGGTTCCCCCTGCAACTCTAATGGAAAACACTCTAATTAGCAGCAGGACATGATGCTGAGAGAGGTAAAGGAAAGTGCATCCCTGCTGCCAACATGGCCATCTGTGGATGAAAAGATCACTGAGGTGGCAGTGGGATATTAATGCGTTACATTTTGCTAGAAGCATCTCGGTCTTTCAAGAGCAAACGCTACTCATCCTTATCACACGCAGAGAAGCATGTGCACATTTTTTTCTCTGAAAGCTTCACACAGGAGGTCAGTAATGGAAAGTACTACCAAAAGCCCCAAATGGCTTCATAATATCTCTTCCCTTTAGTCCTTTTTTAATTTTGATGAGCTATTTTCTGTAGTGCTGCCTGTCTCTGCAGGCCCGCTTGATGACTGTCCTCGAATGCCATGAGAGCCAATTTACTTAGAAGCAGCTGCCTCGTTTCTCACTTTCAGAGCCAATCCAGGTCAACATGTTTCCAGAAAAGCAGGCCGACGGGGAAGGGAGGGGGCGAGGGCGGCCAATATAAACTCCTAGTTGATGAATTAATGTAATAAAATTAGATTCTAAATTAAAGCTGTAAACAGTGTTGTTCTTAAAGGGATAAACACAATCACACTACTTTTGCTTCACTGCTTAGTGCATTTTTATGCTGACTACTTCACAACAGACCAGCTTGGGAATTATTTCTGGCAGGTTTTGAGCACTTTAATGGTGTATAAGTTAGTTCATGTAAAGTACTCCTAAACAGTAAGTATCTTGCTTATAGTACACAATGGTCAGAACAATCTGAGTTAAAATAAAATTAAGGAGGCATTTTGATGAGAGACTATGAAAACAGATACACTTAAGATGACATAAGAGCCAATTTTGCCATGTGGAACAACCCAAAACCAAGATTTTGAAGGAAAAAAATAGAAGCTTGGGTGAATCATGTAATTATTACTTTTTAATTAGAACTAATTTACCAAGTTTGATAAGCTTCCTGCAGACTCAGTGGATCAGCAGCAGGAAACATGCAGCCAATATGAATGTGGATGCAGAGCTCATAGTTTAGCTTCAACTTTAAAGTTCCTACTTGATTCTCCAAAGCGAGAGCACTCTGACCATTGTCTGTTGCCGGCAGAAACCCACTCCTATCTGTGATATCTAAAGTCAGCTGGGCGCCCCTGACCTACGTACAACTTTAATGAACTTAATGAAACTGCAGGATGTTTTGGCCACAGGGGGGAAGCAGGAACAGGTTTTTAACACTGACATGCCTTCTTTGAAAATGATTCATTCATTGATCTATTTTTTATTCTCTCTTTGCATATCCATTTACATATTGATCAGACAAATCCATGTACATTTAGATCTCTGTTTCCAACCAGCTGAGGAATGTAAGTTCAATATTCAACCAAATGGCATTTTTACTCCAGCTGATGTCTCTTAACCACGGTGGAGTGCTCAACAGCAGCATGGTAACAACAGCAGAGGAGTCAGTCTGACATCAGTCTGACATTCGGTGCTGAACAGTAACAGCACATTGTTTTGTTCGCATTTTAACACTAAAAACAACCACAACTAAGAATTAGCAGTATGAAAAATTATAAATGTAAAGGAAATAAGAACTATATTGTTCATATTTGAAATATGACTTGTGGACTAAAGTCCTTCAGCTTTGAATCAGACAGTCCAGTCATCACCTTCTAAAAAGAGAAGGGAAAGAATAGCATAGTATTATAGTATAAAATATTTATGCAGACACACAGGTGTTATTCTCATGAAATCTTGCAAGTATGTCATGCAAAAAAACAACAACAAAAAAACAAAGTGAGTGAGTTACTTTGTTTTGTCATTGAAGGTTCTCGTTCATTCAGATCACGGTATCCAGTGTAGAGCAGGCTGAGTCAAGTCAACTTGACAGCATTTAGTTTCAAGAAGACATTTTGCTGTCATCCTGTATTGCTTCTTCAGTTCTGGTGGAGATAATGAGAGATTTCGCTTAAAGAACCCGCAAAACCACAGATATTTTAGAGTCTAGGGTCATGATTCACCTGATGTCAGAGGTGTCAAGTAACAAAGTACAACTACTTCATTACCCCCTCTGGCGACAAATGTAAGTGACGACAATGTTGCGTACGTCCTAGTCCAACAAGGACATAGCAGACTTATAAAACCTTATACAAAGATGTCTGTGGCAGAGACCCAGGAGAACAGGTTACCTATAGCATTCCCTATCTTTCAACATTAACATTTTGAATATAATATTATAGTCATTATGACCTTTAGGTATCCAGTATGTGCTACTTTGGAAGGAGATGTTTTCCAGGAGCATTTTTGACTATTTTGTTCAAAATCCTTTTCACACCACAGTCACAGCTAATTAATTAAATGGTCTAACACAAGCCAGACTCAACTGCCATTAGTCCCATGTGCTCCTTTTAAAGCTTTGCAGATGTGACATGCACCCGGCCACATGGAAGTACTCCTTTCGGATTGGTCAGATTGTGCTGCTGACTTGTTTATGGATGTTTGACTAGTGTTAATACCACAGGCAAAAGTGACATAATAATACAGGCTTTTTCCAGCTATGATGACAGTTTACATCACTGCTGCCACATGAGTGATTGCTAGCACAAAATCCACAGACAGGCTAAACTGGACTCGCATGGAAAGTTATCGGACCGTGCTGCATCTATGTGCAAACACCAGCCTATATAGACTGATAACTACATGTCATTATTAGATTGTAAAGCTGTATGTTAAATCATTTTTAAAAAATTCTGCCTTGTGAAATGTATTAGCCAGTACCAGCCTGCTGCTACCTGCAGATCTGGAAAAGAAACGGCAACATGGTGCTTTTACCCGACGCTGGAGTATTAACACACACATTTTCAACAGATGTCACAAATTATTTACTTCTATACTATAACAACATCTTGTACATAAAGTAGATGGCAAAATAATACAAAACAAAAAATACTTTCAGACCACATAAATGCTTATATACTTCATTTAATAATTAAATGTCTTATTATCATATTGTATTTAAATTTTTGTCCTTTTTTATTATTCAAATCTGTTTATTGATTTTGAACTTTTTAGGAACACTACACAAAAACACTGAATACATAAAGACAACAGACAACAGTTGGTTTTTGTCTGTTTTTTATTTATAATTAAAGCGCTGCATCATCACTTTGTCAACCTCATCCATATAATCTGGGTAAACTTGTTGTTTTTCTTGATTAATATTTGTTGCCATAGAAACACTGGTTACAGTTAGAGAGAAGCTACGACTTTCACAGCTGTCCACATACAAACATTGACATCAGAGTCACACTCCAACACAAAGAGCTCTACAACCCTGAGGAGACCTGAGGTTTTATCAGAAGGACCTCTTTAATGCAGATATATAGAACATTTTTATTCTTTCGATAATTTGTGGACACTGTAAATGCTTTATGGCACAGTTCATCGAATATGTTGACTACGACTTCACAGCAGAATTACTGCAAATCACAGAGAAGAGATGTTTTGTGGGAGATTTGTGTTTCCTAGACAGATACATGATAAACACTGATAAATGCCAAAAAAGTGTAAAACTGCAGGTTATTAGTCCCATGTCACATAATGAAGAGTTTGTAGTTTTTTTTTAAAACTTAAAAAATAAAGATTCATGCAAATGCATGCAGCTGTTCACTGAGCAGTGACAAAATGGATAAAAGTTGTTAGGTTCAAAAGGTTGGGAGGGGGGGTGCTAGTCATGGTCAATAAGTGCCTGGGGTTAGAAGAGGGATCATAGGACCACTAAGCATTTGTCTGTCACACGGAGGCGATTGCTTATTAGGAGTTAACTACACGATTAGATATATGAAGAGAGGCACGACGTAACCGAGCCCTGCTTTTCCCTTTGCTTTTATATCTATAGATTTCAAACATTTCTGTCCCATTTAACAGAGTGGTGTGGACAGTGATGGAGATCAAAACGATCGATCACACGTGAAAAGATTTGTAACTGTGACGTAAAACCCTCCATGCTAAAAGCCCAGCACATGGGCATGCACTCTGAGCAAAGCGGACAAAATAACAGAAATATCTCTTGTTAGAACATGTGCTGCTTGAAAACATTAAGCGGGGCACCAAGCTGTAGCCTGGGTCTGTGTTTGCGTGATAAGTCCCTGACAGCTGTCACACTCATGGAGAGATTATGAAACAATGAGCGCAGGCATGTGAAACGTCTCCCTGACTGAGCTCTAAACTAAAAGCAACTACAAACCATGCAGATGTGACATGTGGAGGTTTTTGTTTCCAGATGTGTTTCTGTTCAGCACTGCATCGATATGCATCACTTCATGGTCACTGTGTATATCGAAGGAGGGTTTCTGATGATTAACCATTTCACTCTGGTCTGTTAACATCTTCTTGTTGCCATTCTGTGACTCAGATTTGGTTGTTTTGCAATTTCACACACTTCAATTCTGATTGTTTATCAATCCTAGAACGGTTTGGGACCAGAGTACATCTGTGATATTTTCAGAAAATATATACCAGCCAGTGCTCTTAGATCCAAAGATTCAGGTCAACTCGTTCAGACCAGAGTCCAGACCAAACATGGAGAATCAGCTTTTAGCCGTTATGCTGCAAACAAGTGGAACAAACTGCCCATAGAAATTAAACGTTCACCAAATGTAGAAGTCGAGGTTAAAAATGTCCCTTTTCTCATGTGTCTGAAATCTGAACGGTATCTTTTAACTTATCTGGCTTTTAATCTTTTTAATAACTTTGTGTTTAAATTATATTGTAATTCTTTCTTCCTTTTTATGCTTTTAATGATTTATGTAAATCCCTTTGAACTGTCTTGAACCTTAAAATGTGCTATACACATAAACTTGCCTTTGTCTAACTTTTTTTATTTTACTTTTTTATTTCAGATTTATTTTATTTGTGGTTGTGTGTGTTTATAACATTTTTGTGTCTGATTTTATAAATTCTACATCCCTGTTTGTTTGTTTTTTCATTGTTTTATTGCTTCTTCTTTTATCTATTTTATGGATCTGCATTAGTCTTCATCATATTGAAGATTACTTTTCCGGGGGTCGGGATAGTTCAAATATAATTATACAAATATTGCAACTTAACCTTTAAATAAATAGGTACATAAAGATACAATAGCACTAACAACCCTATAAAAACAATTAAACAAATTAAATTAAACAAACAAAAAAATTATCATATTTATTCTTCTAACATCAATTGCACAATACAAGCCTTATTTATTGCACATAAGGTAAGTTGATACAAATAAATAAATAAATTACAATTCCAAATTTAACTCTCAAAGCATAACAAATCCATGAACGGCACTTTGCCACTTTGTCTCATAATGGGCCACGTACGCCTTTTTATATACATCTAAATTGTTTTTGTTTTATTTCTTCTTTTTGAGAAACATTTTGGAATGCAAATATCCACCTGACAGGACCTGTGAGATGCATCTGGACCTTGAGTTGATCGTCTGCTCTCTGAAATCTCAACAGAAATGGTGTCCATGGAAGAGTGGCTGTCAAGAAGCCATTCTTAAGAAAACGAAACAAAATAGGCTGATGTATACCAAATGATCGAGAGCTGGACTGAAAATCAATGACAGCAGATCTTATGGAGTTATGACTCCTCCTCAGAGCCTGGGCCTCAACATTACTGAAGTATTGTGGGATCATCTTGACAGACAATGGTGTAAAAGTCGGTCAGCATCCAAAGTAGAGTTTTGAAAAGTTCTTCCAAAGGCCTGAATAACTATTATTGAACATTACCTTAAGAAATTGTAAGAAAGCTTGTCCAAGAGGGTTCAGTCTGCACTGTATAACATGACGCTGCAGCTTCTCTACTTCCATCCATTTTCCATCCCTGCAATTATTTCTTGCAAATGTCACATAATAAAACAGTCAGGTGTAAGTGCAATAAAAAAGTAGCATAGTTCATCCGTAACATAACTTACCACCTTTATTTCATAAAGAAAGCAGTGAAAGAGTGAAAAAGGAATTCAGTTATACATTTGTTACTATGAGTTTAGAATGAATACAGTAAATATTGACTGATTTTAAAGTAAAAAGAATGAAGTACCTCAGTTTAATTAATTTGAAACACAGCTTTATTTCAAGGGATACTTGTTCAACTTTCACAGCAACTCTGGCTCAAGAGGCTGAGTGTGTGCAGTATTCTTGTGGAGAACAAAACTAGCTGTCATTTCATGTCATTTCATGTTCCAAAATGTATAATTATACTCCTGTGTGTTCAGAATAAATAGAACTGCTTGAGAGGCTCCAGGCTTAGGAAACTGCAATTAATCATCACAAATTGCGGACATGTTCCAAAACAAGACATTAATGCAACAGGAACTGGACCTGAACAGACACTCTCACTTTAGAACAAACTCAAACTTAAATGTGCTTTTGAATCTTTGTAGATGGAATATACAAGCAAATGTTGCAAAGCCATGTTTGTATAATGTGTTTGAATGTCTGTGCAAGGGAAGTGGCAGACAGGGATTCAAATGCAGCATGTTTTCCTATGTTTGTGTACTGATCATAGATGTACACAAACATTGGTGTATTTGCATGCTGTGCACTTCACCTGTAAAGACAAAAAAAAACCTCTTGTGGTTTTAGTGTAACCCTGAAATCCTGTCTGGAGAAAAAAAAGTTGCAACACATCCCGCTTGTACTTTAATCTTTCATTTTCACAGGTAGACATGAACTAACTGAGAGGATAAGACTTACTGAGATGACTGACATCCTTCATGCTTGAACTAATTAGGTTAGTTACCATGAAAACATACTGATAAATTTGTAACTACATCAAATCCCAAGTTTTAAATGAGAGAAATATTCATCACACAGCTATCGGCATCATCAGGGATATAGAGGGTCCCTTCGAAAAGGCAAAAACTTGGTCAAGGTTGGCAATAAAAGCAGGCAACTGCTGTCAGTTGGTGTTTATGAACATATTTAGCCTTTAAGACAGAATTAAATACAATTACAATTATTCATATTAAGACAATATTGCAAACGTTTCCTGGACAGCTTAACCTGTTCATCCAAATGTGATGCTTTCGATGCACCCTTTGCTTCCAAAACCAATACAATGAGCTCCAGAACAAAGATCAGAAGGCCATTAGTCGGGAATGAAAACAACTTGTTTACTCAGGTTGTAATATAGGAGAGATCATTTCACATTTCATCTGTCTTAATCTACATCTGTTACCTAAATAAGTATCTAAGTGTCTTGAAAGATTGCTTGCATTGGACATCACTTCCTCTCTTTGTGTGCAAAAAAAACTGCAGATGTCCTGAGCAACAAACAGAAGTAGTACTTCTCACCTCTGATGTGAGAAAAATAAAGCAAACAGCTAATGCAAGGCTTTAAAAACAGCAACTGTTTTAAAACAAACAAAAACACTCAAACCCAAAACCAACTCAAAGTCAAATAGGTTGAGACACGGGGGCTTCTTTGTTTGTGGAAAGCTGTGGCTAAGTTTGATGACCGATTAAAAAAGATGTTGCAAAAATACCACAAAACCAAAAACTTGATGAAGAACAGATGGAACAAAGCCACATTGGATTTTGAGGTCAGTGTTGATGATGTTCTGACAGAACCGGACTGAACTGCAACATGTTAGTTATCGACCTATAGAGTAATGTTTCTTAATCCTGATCCTCAGGACCCACTGACCTGTTTTAGATGTTTCTATGCTTAAACACACCTATTAAACGTAATGGTTCATTGACAGTTTTGCAAAGAACTCGATGAGGAGGACCATTAATCTAAACCAGTGCTGGAGTTGGAAAACATCTAAAACATCCAGGTAAGTGGGCCTAAAGTACCAGGATTAAGAAACATTGCTGTAGATGTACAGTAAGTAGGTAGTCAAATTCTGAATTTAAGTTCTAACTTTATCAACAATAAATATTCCTCACAAGATTTAAAATGAGATCCTTGCCTAATAATCAGTTTATGCTTGTGGCAATAATAATCAACATGGCACAAGGGTTTGATGTCACTCCATTGATTCCCTGATGCTCTTTTTCTTGTTTTTATGCCTTTTAAAGTGCGCCCTTTGTGACGGCCCGGTCACAGTAACCATCTGTGCAGCAGCCCACGACCATCCATAAGACATCTGTTAAGAGGAGTTAACACTGTGCTTCACTTTCTAAGCGTGATGATATCTGATATGGCATACTCCCAGTATTGGTTCGATGTGAGAACCAATGAAAGTTTGTTTTACGACAAAAGACCCCAGCCTCTTTCAGAGCAGACCATTTCCATCCAGCTAATGCAGAGCTCTCAGTTAACGACCTCGTTGTGGATATAACCTTAATTTGAAAAAGTTTAGTTTCTTTTCTTTTTTTTAATGCAGCATTGGATCATAGTCCTGAGATAAAGAATTTTGTTGCTAATCAGCAAACATTTTCACGTGCATGCAGCAGAGACACATTACGGATGACGATTTCCATGATATGGTAAGACAGGAAGACACGGTGAAAAGTATACCATCACTTGTGGCTTGTGTTTCAGTTTACTTCAAAACAACATAAGAATAACTGCTTACAGATACCCTAGATAAACTAATGTTCCATTAAGACTGACATTGAGAAATGACTTAGAGATCTGTTTATAGTAACATGGTGCTTATATGCAATTCAAATACATACATCTAAATAAGCAGGCTCTAATCTCTTAGAGCCAAACTAATTGTAACTAATAACAATTCAATGGTTTTGATGACGGTTGTTATTATATAATGCTAATCATTGTGCCTCCAGCCTAATAAGAGCCTCCTGGGAAATGACAGCACACCAGTTCTACTGAAACCAGTCAATCAAAGGCTATTTCAGTACAAAGGTGTCTGAGAATAGCCTGCCACATGCTTCAAACAACAGGGCAGGAGCAACATGGCACCACCTGGGGAATACTATTATTGCCAGAAGTTCCAGCCGAACACATTTGACCGATCCCGCTGCAGCTCCTGCCTGCGGCCGAGTCATATGCACATCAGCAGCACCCCTGCACCACACAAAGAAGCAGAACAACTGCATGGTCTACATGAGTGGGTATGTGCATGAATCATTTCATAGTTCTTTTGAAGTCATCTGAGCATTATTTTATTTTTTTTATCAAAATGATTCAATAAATAGATTAACTTTGGAAAAAAAACGACAGATTTATGAAACATCTCACTGTAAACCAAAGGGAAACTAACTTGTAGGAGCAACTCTCAAGTAACCAGACAACATACAGTATAACTTTTTGAGCCCCCGGCTGATGCTGTAGCCTTGAGGTCTGAAATGTGAAGCCAATACTCAAGCATCTTAAATTTGCATGTTTTCTAATCACCAGCAGGGGGTGATTTTATGTGGAAAGAAAGGCCTAGTAATAATGAAGACTAATAGGAAAAAACAACCCTATCTTCAAGGGGTACCATGTAACTTTTGACACAAACATAAGTCGAATGTGTGCAATGATGGGTAATTTCTGGGGTTAATATACAGTGTTTGATGGTGTTAGGGCTTATGGCGCGTTCAGACCAAAAGCAGCAAGATGCTCTCGCTGCTCAAAGTTGGACGCTGGATGCTCGTAAATCAGACGCTTGACATTTTAAATCAAAACGGTCTTGACGCTCCAAACGCTCTCGATGCTCCTCAGCAGGACCCGGATGTTTT
>JAVQJG010067865.1:0-17250 GCA_036024015.1 Craterocephalus amniculus | reverse complement strand
TCTGGCTGGTATGAATATAAAACAAACTGAAAAACCAGCTGTGAAATGTTTCCCTTTGAAGGTCAGATCTTATTTATCATAGCCAACAAAACACATGATGGATCCAGTAATGGCTTGCTGAATAATATATATATTGGTGCAACTCAAATCCATCACAATCCAAGCTATAAATTGAATGTATGGTTACAATTTTTAATCCCTTTAAGTGCATGAGATTTTCAACAGAGAATAAAAACGTAGTTTACAAGAGGAAAAAAACTTAATAAAACATGCTTTTTCTTTTTTTTTTCTGCGATAACATTTTCCTCTATTCTACTGTCACTTACAAAGAGAAACCCACACAGACGGAGCAAAAGAGGGAGAAAACGACAGCGGATGGCAGACATTAAGTAATTAGTGCTATGCTAAAGCTAACAAGAGATAGAAGAGATGGGAAAAGTGAGAGGACTGAAAAGCAACAGTGGGAGATGCAGGGAAGACGGCCAGGAGGAGGAAGACCGATTACAGCTTCCTCAGGGACAGAGGACAGGAAGGGAGGAGCTGAGGATGAGGATGTTAAACAGGACTAGATGTATAAAATGAGAAGATGGATACTTAAAAGGAAGGAATAAGTAAGAAAAAAAAAAGGAAAATCTAAAAGAACGTCAATTATGATGAAATTAAAGTGCTGTGTTTAATCTAAAAACATGTCCCGAAAAGACCAGCGTTGAGAGAAAACAGTGGAAGAAAAGAAACATGTGGGTAGAGGATAACAAGGATGAAGAGTGTGGGAAGCTGCTGGAGGAGGGGATGACAGGGGAGGAGTGTAAAGGGACTTGTGAAGCACTGCAGCAAAGCAATGAATATGACCGGAACAGCTGTTCAGATTCCTCCGTAGCATTAAACGTCTGCGTGTTTGTGATGCTTTGCATTGGAGCAGCAAACACTGCAGAAGCAGCTCTGCACACACTGTCATGTGCTGTAATTCATCTACCATGTGCATGCTCCTCATCGCTGCTCTCCTCCTCCGAATGTGGTTGGCTGTTTCCGTTGGTAACAGTTTTGGCTCTGCTCCGGGACAGGACCCCGCCCCCTGACCGCTCCATCACCGAGGGCATGACTGCAACAAACACACACATCCATGATGAGAAACTCCGCCACTTAGACTCCACTTAGCCTCCACCGTTAATCAAACTTTGTGTCTTAAGTGTGATTATGTCACCCATAAATGTAAGATTTATGTCACATTATGAAATCATTTCAAACCCAGCCGGCTCCTGCAGCAGAGGACCTTATGCTGCAACATTGGAAGCAGTACCCATCATTTCCCTTGGGTTCATGTTCTAAACATTGTTTTTTTTTGTGCAAGATCTAAGAAATAATATAAGCCAACTATCTTCCGATATAGTAAAAAATGTTTGGCCCAAATAGGGCCATGACTAAGTCACATGACCACCATGTGGCCCACAGGAAACTGTCATAAGGAAGGCTTCCTGAATTAGGAGCACTCCTGGCCCACAAAATACTTGCTCTGATCTACGTACAGGCCAACAACTGACATCTG
Organism: Craterocephalus amniculus; assembly: GCA_036024015.1. NCBI lineage: Eukaryota > Metazoa > Chordata > Actinopteri > Atheriniformes > Atherinidae > Craterocephalus > Craterocephalus amniculus. Next base: position 15,707 of record JAVQJG010067865.1, on the reverse strand, counting down.
GACCACATGTGGCCCACAGGACACTTTCTACAATCCAAGCTAGGCTAATAACTAACCTCCTGTTCACGTCTGGCCCACACAGCACTGGCCAGAGCCATAGCTGAGCCGTAAGAGCTAAAAGTAGCCCAGATATGGCCCAAATGTTGCTATCTGGTTGTAAGGCAGACAAAAACATCTGTACCCCACACTGAATGTTGCTTTGCCGTTATATTTGTGATACCAATCAAAGATTATGATAATTAAGTTTGCTTCTAACTTTAATCTCTGTAAAATAAAGTTTGAAAAGATTAGGAAACATGAATTGTAGTTGGAATATTTGCATATGTGAGAGACATTTGAGTAAAATATTAATCTCTTTTCTTTAAACTGATCATTTTCTTATTTAAGCAAAACTTCTTTCCTTTTTCACTGTTTAAAAAAAGAAGTGACAGTCGGATAAAGGGTTTTAGCCAAATAAAACCTTTTATGACAAGTATCACTGCTCTCTACATCTAGGGGTCAAATGCAAAATCAAATTTCCCGATTGGTACTAAGACAGTACATTTTTCATCCAGCTAAGAGACTTTGGGGCCTTTTTGCAGTCACTGCTGTTTTCAGAAATGTCTTAGGTTTGTTATCATTTATTTATTTATTTATTTTATTAAATCATGTTTTGGTTGGGAAATTAGCTCCATGACAAAACTTCTGAGACTCATCTTGTGCAGTTCATTGTGAATTTTAAGGCTTGTTTGGAGTCACTGTCCTCAGTTTTAATGACTGATGATTCCTGAATTTGTTCCAGGTTGATCAACTCTTCCTTGAAATGAAACGTTCCCCACACCACTGACTACAATGCAAGCACGAAGCAGTACCAATAACATTAATACACTTTCTTTATCAATCAAATATTCTGATTACCAGTTCTTGTTTTACAATCATGCATTCCTTTTTAACCTAAAAACCAGCACAACTATTTTTACTCCAATCTTCTAAATGCAGCAGGTTCATTAACAACTTCAATTGCAATCCTATGAAATGCAACTTTGTGATGAAGACATAAGAAAGGTTTCCTTATCGTGTTGGATTAGATTCGCAGTTTGTCTTCTTGGTTTGTTTTCTTGGTCATCAAGATGTTTCCCCTCTCATGTGAAAGGCTTCTTTACTTCTAACCTACTGCTGGATGTAGAAAACAGATGGTTGGGAACAGAGTTAAAGAAGCCCTTTATTCCAATAAATAAAAGTGGTCTTGAACATCACCAGTGTCTAAACTGGAGCCTTGACACTCCTTGGCAGGTGTTTCTTTTTACAACCATTTACACTTTTGACCATCATGAAGGTAAAAACAACTCACCATTGACAATGACCCTAATGACCCTTATAAGCAGGTGGGTGAGTAACTCATGTGTGACCTCAATGACTCCTGTTTAAGCTTACAGACTCTCCTAATGTCTAGCTACAGCTTATAAGCGTAAACCTCCCCACCGACTGATTAGAGCTGAAAGGTGAAACATCTTCGGTTTTCTTTATTTAAGCTTGTTGCTTTTCTTCTCCCATTAAACTCATATTTCTGCAAGTGTGGCTTCAGTGCCACTGAGTGCATTAAATCTCCCAAGTCCTCTGTAAACAAACAGATGTTTTAATTTTTCTATCTCCCACTGAGTAGAGGAGGTTGTCCAATGACCCCATGGTTGGCGGTTCGAATCCTGCTCCGACCCTAGTTAAGTGTTTTTGTATCTTCCAAATTGCCTGACATTTCTAAATTTGATTACAATCTGAGGAAATGGGCAGATTCAAGTGTTTTGATATTTTCTGGTCTTTTACGGCTGTGTGAAAATCAGTTATTGTAATTATTAGACTATCAGGCAGCTGAGGACTGACGGCAGAAGATTAAGAACAAGATTTATATAGTATTAACATCACATATATTCATAAAGTAATTGCAATTATTTGATAACACAATTTGTTTTTTGTTTTGTGTTGTTTTTTGTGCCCTGTAATAGACCGGCAGCAAGTCCAGGGTCTACCCTGCCTCCCCCCCTGCTAACTGCAGCGACAGGCTTCAGCTTTCCCACACACCTGAATTGGAAACAATATAGAAAATGAATGGATGAATGAATGAATGGTGACCTTTCCACTGCACCCCTCCTTCATCTGCACTGGTTTCATGGTATCTGATGGAGGGATTGTGATCTGGCTTCTAACATTTAAGCATCTACATACTGATCGATCTCAGCCAAATATGGCCAACAACAACAATTGATAAAAAGCACCATTATTAATATATTTTGATATTCAGCAACAGAAAAAAGAGGACCTAATCATTTGCAGAAGGTTATTAGTCAGATTTACTGGACTCAAATCAAACACCATTGAGCTTAATAAAAACAGAAATTTCCACTGTTTTAAAAGTTGCAGTCAATTTAAAATGTTCATTTCTTTGAAGTCATAAGGAATATTCAAGACCCATAACAGAAAACATGAAAGAAGTTTTCAACAATTCATGACTTAGAGAATGTGAAATCATCACCAGATATTGTCTTGAAGCTATGATTTGTAATATATACAACAAATACTTATATATTTGGTGCAAATTTCAGAAGTTTTACGACGGCTACACCCATGAACTAGCTACAGATTACTATTTGATTAAAAAAATCAAAAGACAGTAAAGAAAATAAAATGAAAAACCCAAGAGATCTAGGTCACATTATCAGGAGTTAAAATTTTATGGAGGTGTGGAAGACTTGCATGGCACCCCTTTTTTTTTTTGCCCCAATTTACAAAACAAAAAGACATCATTGTTGTTCTAAATATTAGAATGAATCATATATCATATATCTACTTTGTAGAAGTAGCAGAGTCCCCAAAGTACCCAAATGTTAGCCTCTACCCATCACATCAGTATGGTGCCTCCCCCAGAAAAATCCAGGAAGTACTGCAGCAGGAAGAACTGGCAGAGTCATGCATAAAACTGGAAAACGTGCCATGGATCAAACGAGAGCCCTCATGCATTTAGTCAGTGTCTTCCATGATCAGTACAGTTTTAAAAAAAGCCTCATTTTCTTCTTCTGCCTCACACAGTTTCTGCATTTTGGAGTCAGTAAATGTTACAACAGTACAAAAGTCTTAAGTTTTTCAGCAGAAACTAACCTATCAAACCTATTCCCTGCACAATATGCAATGCAGTTATGTCTCACTAGTGTCCCATAGACAAAGAACAACGATATCTAATCCGGATCACAATACAATCACACGTCATGCTGCACTTGCTTTGCCCCTTCATCAAACCACATCTTCCTCAGTTTCCCAAACTGAACCGCCGCCAGAACAAAGCAGGGAGGCTAAGTTATGGGTCTGACTCACTACATTAACCCTCCACACCTCCCAAAAACATCAAGTTATGTTCCCTACAGGCGACAAACCAGTATTCCCAACCAGAGAGATTAAAATCGCATCACAAAACTACAGGAAGACAACAGAAATGTCTGAGGCTCTCCGGAGGTCTTTTGTCTATCGCTGCCCTCAGTGCCCCCCCTGGTATAAAACTGTCCCGTATTAGATGGCTCCCATTAGTGATGATCAATACACTAAATTAATTATTTTTTAAACTTCCTTCTTGGTGTGTAAAGAGAGGAAAATGTTCATCTATAATCCCACCCCGATTCACTCTCAAGGAGTTTCGGGAGGTCGTGGTAGCCTCGATCTCTGCCTGAACTGCAATGACTTAAACACCTAAAACTACTCTATGCATTGGATAATTGCTTAATAGCTATAGTCATAAATTATATACAAGCTTGTGGAAAGCTTAACTACATTTCAAACTAACAGCATCATAAGGGCAGCTGTTGCAGCTTCAACTCAGTCCCCTTAAATGTCTGAAAGAAGAAGCTGTAATGCAATCAAATCAGGATTGGGTGGGTGTTACAACTTCTTTCTAGTGATTTTATTTACTCATACCTAGAAATAAAGCTGACCAAAGTGTTACTAACGTGACTAAATACAGGTTTACTGATCTCTGGACTACTCTGAAGACTCTGATTTTTTAATATTCACGTATACTTTATGACTTATTTGGAAATTCCTTTCATTTATTGTTATTATTACTATTTTAGATTACTTATTCGCAATCTTGATTTCATCCAAGTCGTATTCCCAGATAGAAAAAAATTGGTTTCCATAAGTAGTCATCTGTGTGACAGACTTTAGAGGTCCTTTTGTTTTCCCCACGCTTACGTTGGTGTTACTACAACTAAAGCTACTGTCTGAGAGTAAAAACTCCCACCAGCTCAAATTAAGTAAACTTGATTGTCTGTTTCGGGACGTTCAGCTGAAAAGATTAAGAAGTAACCCGTCTAAAGTAATCACCATGAGGTTAAGAATAATTTCTGGCGACAGTTTTGCCCCCCCCCCCTCGCCAAAGTGCAATTTAAGTCCACCCCACTTGGCCGTTGGGATGCTAACGTTAGCCAGTTAGCTTGCGGCTAGTACCCTCGCGTTACATTTGTAACGTTAATAGTTGAAAGTCGAGATAACAGTCACACTGTACCTGCTGTTCCGCTTCTCCCCGCTTTCCCCGCACTGAAAACTTATCTGAGCCTCTGCCCGGAATTTACAATCCTCTTCGAAGTGTTAAAAGGCAATTATTGCATCTAAAAGGGCTTAATTCTTGCCTAATTGATGCGCACAGTCAGTACAATGAAGTGAACTGCATGGAGAGATGGAAGCTGCCGTTGAGTGTGTGTGTGCCGGGGAGGCGGACAACACCCACTGAAAAGTGAGGTGGACATCCGCTCCGCCTCTCCCAACCTACCGTTTGGATTGACAAAAAGTAGTCCAAGGAAACTATTAAGTTTAGCCCACTCTTGATTTTGTATTTTGCCATCTTAATACGTAATTTGACACTCAACAGTGCTTCTTGTCAGACTGCCTTACTTAAAAGCTATGGTTTATTTTTATTTTATTAAAAAAATTCCAATATTCTTAGTTAAACTATGCATATTATATAATTAATGAACAACAGAAAGATGATACATATGTTTTTAATTTCTTTAGGGGAAAATATCACCGCAGTCTTAATCTGCCAGCCATCAAAATCCCATAAATTAGGGTCTACTTGCCAGTGTGTTGGCGGAGGGATTCGTCAGCTGTGCATCTCTGTGCAGAGGCAGGCTGTCCAGACTTGTACTGATGTATGCTGGTAGGAAGAAAGGGTAAAAGGGAGCTGGGTACAATTGAACCAAGTGTGTGTGTGTGTATGCGTGAGTATGTGAGACATGGTGAACGTGCCCTCAAGAGCGTGCGTGACTTTGAGCATGAACTCACAATGACTCAGATAAAATAGCCTCAGAGTGCTTGGCTTATTATTTTTTCATTTCAAATGTCAAACACTTCAATTAGTTGCAGCCTTGCGCGTGCGTGCATTTTTGTGCATCTGAATGCACGTGTATATTCACAGGTATGGTGTGTGTGACTGATTTAGAGAGCAGCACAGAGTTTTATGGATAGCTGTTGCAGGATTTTCTCACCTGATGCTGACTGTAAACACAATAACTAAAAAAATACCTGCTGTGACTCTTACAACTGCTTGCTGTTGACATGTAACAGCCTGTTTCCAACTCTTCTAGCTTCTCCTGTCTTCTTTTTTTGCATCATCACCTCCTCCTCTTTTTCCCCACCTCCTCTTCACCATCTCAGCTCATCTCCATCTCCTCTATGATTTCTCTTGTCTGCCACCACTCCCTCTTTTTTTAATTATTTTTTTCGCTTCTCCTCATGTCTAACTTTCTTCTCTTTCTTAATTTCTCCATCTCAGCTACCCTAACTGGTTCTCCTTCGCCTTTCCCCTCTACATTACCCCCCCCCCACCCCCCACCCCCCCCTTCCCTTCCTCCTCAGTATTTCTCCACTCTTCCTCCTCTCTGCCACCCATCTCACCTCCTTTCCCTTCCTATCTCCTTCTTCACCTCCCTCCTCCTCGCTCTTCCTCATCCTCCTCTTCCTCCTTCCTGTGTCTCTGGCTACTTATCTGCCCCTCTCTCATGTCGCTCGCAGTTTCAACAGTGTGTGCATGTGTGTGTGTGTGTGTGTTTGTGTGTGCGTACGTGCAAATTCTTCCCATCCCCCACCAGTTTCGCTTCGCTCACTTTCAGCACCCCCCAGCCCTCCCCGGCTCCTCTTCCTCCCTCTTCAGTCTCATTTTCACCCTTTCCACCTCCTCCCTTCCTCTCCTCTCCTCTCGTTCCTCCCCATGCCTCCTCCCTCCTCTCCTCTCATTAGTCAGTGGCCATGAAACTCACTATTCCACTGATTCTCCTCCTGCTCAGTCCTCCAGTCCCCAACACATCCTTACTAATGGAAAAAAACTGCTACCCATCTGAGCTTTCATCCTCCTCTTCCTTTCCTCCCCCCTTTATCTTCCTCCTGTGTCCTCCTCTCCATTCGTCAGTCAGTCTGTCTCCTCCTTTCCTTCCCTCCTCTTCTCTTGCTTGGTTTCTCTTCGATCTCTCAGAGCTCAGAGTACCTCCCACTCTCTTTTTCAGCTCACTCTTGTTTCCGCCCCACCACCACCTTAGCTCTCCACCTGTCTCATGTCTTCTTCATGCCTGTCTGTTTGCCTGCACCTCCTCATGATTGACTTGGAAAATGCCCCCCCCCCCTCCACTGTCTCTCCATCCTGACACCTCGCTCCGACTTCTCTCCTTCCATCCATGCCTGCTATGAAATGCCTGACTCTGTCATCTCAGTGGATGCAAAGTCTAGAACTAGGTGTCATAGAATAAACTCCTCCTGTTGTACCGATGAAGTCAGTTTCCATCAAGCTTTTGCAACAAAATTATGTAGAAACACAGAAATGTGCAAGAATAATTTAATAAGTTTGTCTCATATTCATATATCAACACAGGATGGAGAATTTAGAGCTATATTTACATAGATTTACTGTTATAAACAGGGATGTCTTGATTGGAAAGCGGTATCTAAACCAGGGATGGTTCGATACCGATACTGCAGCATCCGGGATTAGCCGATATCGATCTGATTCTTTTAGTCACTCTAAAAGTTGTTAATGATACTCTAATGTAATTTGCTTGATACTAACTCCTAAAAACGTCACGCTTACTGTACAACAACTGTTCTGGTTTCCAAATGAAAGAAGGAAAAAATGCGATAACTGAAGTAATTTCTGACTAAAACTTAAAGCTCACACCGGATTTAACAGCATTTGTTAACGCAACATTCACAGTTGCACCGTTCAGATGTATAAACTAAAATAAAAGTGCAACTTGCTGCAAATTTTTAAATAAAATAACAGCAATCACAGTGTGTAAACAGAAAAAGTGCAGTGAAGTTGAGGATATATGAGATGGTTTGGATCAGACAGGTTCTAATAACAAAAATCCGATACCTGACCTAGTTCATTTTGGCCTGTTTCAAACCCGATACCGATCCATTGGATCGGATCGGACTATCCCTAATCGAAACCGGAACATACAGGAAATGTTACAGCTTCTCCCCATTTGCTTTCAGTGTTGAATATCATCAGATTTGCATCTCCACTACTTCTTCATCTCTACCCAACACACTTTGGGTTTATCTATAAGGTTGTTTTTTATATTTTGGGCATTAAAGTAGGGCATCCTCCTAATCATCCCTCAGTCTGCTTTAACTGTGTTGTGACATAAATAATGCCACAACACTCAGGCGAAGTAAACTGACAGGGACCAATTAAAACTATAAGGGGAACTTTTAATTAGATAAATGTGAGATACACATATGGGGACTAATTCAGGGTGAGCCAAAGTGATGCATGAAGTAAATAAAGGATGCACCAAAACAACGATATCTATTTTAGGTCATTAGAAGAGTATGGAAATACTTGGTAAATTAGATTTTTTTTTCCATTTTGTACAGAAGATGCTATTTCTAGGATAATAGAACTTGCACAAAGAGAAGCTGCTATGACTTAGGAGTTAGATCAAATGTCCACCAGCTGGACAAGTTGCACTTTGATTCCTGGTTTACTACATATTCAAGAGTTCTTCGTCAAATTTTATCTGATATCGACTCAAGAATCAATTTAATTCTGATTCTTGGGGTGAAGATTCGATTCTGAATCAATTCAAACTTGATCACAAAAAATACTTTTAAGGTGCCAAATCCAGTTTTTACGGTATACCTCCATAAATTACAAAGATACTATCAGGGCTAATCAAGTGAGAAGTTTAATATATGCATAAGTAATTATTTCTTAACCTAACCAGCATTTTAATGGCTGTACCTAAAAACTCATTTTTCATGCCTAAACCTGAATACAGTGTCCAGTTCCTAAACTTAGCCCCCTGTGGTTGTTACTTAAAATTAACTAAAATATGTTTTATGTCTGATCTAGAGATACTGTACTTAATTTCATGTCTGTGCTTAACCCCTGATTTTAAATCCCTAAACTTCACCTCATGAAAACAAAAACAAAAGCAAAAAACAGAAGTTTAGTTACACACCAAAGCAGCTAAAGTTGCACTGGGATTGATGGGAAGCAAACTCAGACTTCTAGGTCAAACTTTTTCACGCTGTTAGATTAAAAAATAGCATATTTCACAATGATTTGATGAAACTCTTATTTTTGTGACCACAAACATACACAAAATCAGATACTTTTGATGTCATATTAGTGCTGCAGTTTGTTAAATGGCTGCTGAAATAACTTTTCTAAATGTGAATGCCGGGCCTACACCAACCTCCTTTCATTATATTTAATAGTATCAATGTAAAACAAATTAAAGGGGCTAATTTCTACCATCAGTATGAAGTACACTACTCACTAAAGCCCCAAAAGATTTGCATCTCATCCGTAGGGTAGATATCCAGTCTATGTGTTATAATTTTATGTTGCAGGGCTCTGTGCCGAGAGGACCATCCTCATCTTCATCCTCCACTCTCCTCTGGTCCTTTCCACACTGCATCTGTTGATTTTCTCTCTCTCATACACACTCCCTTCCACCCGCCCTCCTCATCTATCTATTGATTTGTGTGTATTCGCAGGTTTGGTGGTAAATGCATGTAGGCGGAGGTGTGCATGTCATTACCTGCTGCTCAGGTGGCGAACTTACATGTTTACTGACAAGAAATATGGACTGAAAGTCAGTCTGTCTGCAAAGAAATGCTGTGTCCTGGATTTGTTTTGGCTGTGGCAGTGCATGCAAACACACACACACACGCACAAATGGGCTTGTGCAAGAAGAATCAGGCCTCAGAGTCAACCCTTTGGAGATTATAGCGCCCCCTACTGATTCATGAAATAAATGTTTGCATCAGCAGCTGAGAGACAGATTCCCTGAAAACAAAAGACTGTAGGCGGGGTTTGGAGACAGGGCCATCTGCGTGCTGGAGAGGGTGTGTATATGTGTGTGTATATGTGTGTATTCAGATAGAGACCCCCCCTTTTGCAAAGCTTGTATTTGCATTATGAAAAAGTGGACGGGCTTTAGGCCTTTCCATGTCCCACCAAACCAAAAATTCACCTGCATACTTAGTGATGTAGTCTGATGTTAAACCTCAAAGTATTTTTGTCTCCATATAATGCATCCCTGTTAGTGTTTGGGAGGAAACTGTTAGGTCTCTCCTATGCTGGGCTAACTCTGAGTTTATTTTTGCTTCAGCACCAATGTGAATTCTCAGTTACACAAATCCAAACCATTTTGTTTACGGTTAAGTTAAATGCCAATAAAATGTTCATTTCAATGCTCTTTTTTAAGTCTCTGAGACATCGACTGCCTGGAGCATGGCCATCAGCAGAGAGAAGGATTTTTTTCTCTCTCTCATTAGATTTTGGGGTCTTAAACAATTGAGATGCAGTTTTATCAGTTTGAGATCAGGTGTTGTGTTCATCCATTGCAGATAAATCAACTTATTTAACTTCAGTAATCCCTGGGCTGTTTTTGCAGTGTGTTATGGATCACTTTTAATGCCATTTGACTAAGTGGTTCTTCTACACCATCTATAACTTTGTTCTGTCTTTCCAAAGAAACCAGGCTTTTGAAGATGGTTATTTTGGGCACAATTTAGGTTAATGAATGGTTTGGAGGGAACTTTCTGCATTTCCTTTCATGAAACTTCTCTGTGTGGTCAAAAGCACATATATAGGTCTATTCCAATACCACTTTGTGATACAGCCTTCTTTAGGAGCAATTACAGACCCAAGGCTCTTGGGTTATGCCTCCATAAGTCTGTCACATAAAGTCAGCTGGACTTTTCTCCAATCCGCAGGTCCAAACTGATCCAAAAGCTCAGAGTGTGAACCTCAGATTTGTTTTGCTACTCCAAAAGAGATTTAGAGTTGTTTGTGTGTGTGTTAAACTTGACCCAAATCTTTATTTCTGCAGAACTTGTCCCTGACCTGCTTTGAAAGCAGTTTGTTTTTTTGTCCTGCTTGTTTTGTGGTCTTTCAAACTCTGGGTCCTTTGGAGGTGAATACAAATTCACAACTTACTTTTTTTATATTTGTTTTTGATCTTTGAACATTTTCTTTGTAGTGCACCTAAACCACATCTATTTTTAATACTAATAAACACGGATTAAACCAAAGGATGCAAAACCTTTGCAGGGTACATTGTAATTCTTCAACTGTTGTTCCATTTTGGATGTGAATCAGCAACATCAAAACATTTTGATTACTCAAATGAAATAACTAAACTATGTAATGCAACCCAACATCTCATACAGGAAACATTTCTTTCCAGGAAAGATTTGCATATTTCAGCTAAATAATGCTCAACTATACACTCCATCCATCCCCACAGCAGAGATGGAGAAGAACTGGGCTGCCTTTCACCAGCAGAAAATATTTTGGGCATTGTGAAACAAATAATCAGACAACAAAGATCCAGGACTGCTGAGCAGCTAGAATCCTGCATCGGACAAGAATGGGGACAACATTTCTCTTATAAAACTCCACAAATCTGTTCTCTCACTTCCCAGACATTTCATAGTCCCCAAAAGACGTTTTTTGGGAGTAAAACATACATATGTGAAATTTGCAAATCATTGGATCCTGCTTTTGGAATTGAATTAATTATTACCTTTTTCGTTGAAGATGTCAAGTACAAACTTTACAGTAAGAAAACTGCATGAATAGATAAATCAATGCAAGGATGCAATAAAATTTCCACCTGACATTATACGACAACACTGTACTGACACGGTAAAACTACATAGTCTATGCCATCATCTTGTCATCATGGGATTCCCTCTTTGCTCTTGGACCACATTTAGTAGCCTACAGCATGAATTTGACTCATTTTTGTATTTGTTAACTCATAAAAAAACATTTTTTTCTTTCATGCAGCAGGGTGACGGTACATTCATCTTCACTCACCAGTTATAGTTCATCTTCTGTAACTTGCATCCAAGGTAACACATTGATAAAGTAGACACCAATGCAGTAAAAGTTTAAATTGAACCCTACATTTTCAATGTCACCTCATCGTTTAACTTGTCAGGACATAAATTATATGTCCAGTGCAAAATAATGGGCTCAAGAGAGACTTGGGTCATTTCACATTCTTACAACTCCACCTAGTGGTCACCGTGACAAACTGCCTCTAAAGCCATTTTTTCATATTCAAGCACTTCTACTTTTTAAGATCCTTTTTATATTCTTATTTATTTATGTACGTTTAAAAAAAAAAAAAAACAAACCTTGGTTGTAGCCAGTGGTTTTTTGAGTGTTCGTTGACTTCTTTCATATCAAACCAGCCAGTCCTTTCTTCTCTGACCTCTGACAATTTTGCCAAGACAACTGACTCCCCCTGGGTCAAATCCCCCGGATATGGTTGTGGCTGTAAATTAGCAGTTTCTGAAAATACTCACAAAAATCCATAAATTTGTGCCATGCCAAAGTCAAAGAACCCCCCCCTTCTATTCTGGAGCTGAGATTGCACAAGTATATATGTATAAATATATATATATTATAAATATATATTAAATATATGCATATATAATATATATATTATAAATGTAATGTATAATTAATAAAAACGTGGATTTATTATTCTTACATATTACAACTGGGCGCTGTGCTTCTATCTGTAAGAGAATTTGGGTGCCTGACTCAATTATGGTCCTCCTAGTAGTCCACTAGTCCTTCATGACATAGGGCTCACTGTGTTTTTGTTGTGCTGGACACGCATCTTAGTATCGGTCCAAACATCTAAATACATTTTCTGTATGTTTCTGTCTAAAAATATTTTTCTTTCAAAAATGAAAAGACATGGTAAAAAAAACAAGTTAATCTTAAGAAAACCTGCTGTAGCCGCTATAAACAAGCAAAACAAAGCAACACAAAAAACCCTAAAAAGGTCCCGGTATGCATGATTGCTTAATTGTTGTGCGTCGTGCGTCAGTACGTGGTAGCGTGGCCGAGCGGTCTAAGGCGCTGGATTAAGGCTCCAGTCTCTTCGGGGGCGTGGGTTCGAATCCCACCGCTGCCATCAGAATTTTTCTCTTCAGTCAGAAAGGTGACATCAGATATTAAGAATAAAACATTAGAATAGGATAATAAAATAGTTGATGCACGTGGTGGAAGACTAATGTACACACAGTCGTTAAAGGTTCTGTTCAGCGGTACAAGTGAGGCATGTTCCTTTCATTTACTAACAAGGGTTCGTTTATTTAAAAAATAGCCTACACTAGTGTATGCTATTTTCTGAGTACGAATAAAGTATATAAAAAATAAAGTAATTTGAAACATATACTTCCCAAATGGGCAATTCATCTATCAAAAGAATAAAACAACCAGCCGTGCAGTTTTACGGGTCTCAAGCTGCGTCTGAAAAGTCCGAGGTGAGGAGAAACACGTGAATGCAACATAATTGGACGCAACGGAGAGAGGAGGAAAGAAAGGGGGCAAGGAGAGCGCTGTGATGATTTCAGTCTCGCAGTCTTGGCGCCAATCCGACTTGCACAGAAATCAAAGATCTACAGATATTTAATCACATTTGCGACAAAAGTCGGTCAGCGGTGAATCCGGTTAGCTTCGTTAGCACGCCATCCATCACTGTCACATTAATCTGGCCCCTTTCTCTCTGTCAGTAGTCACGATACTAATAACTCAGCAGCAGCAACGCACCGGGACAATAGAGGTGCGTTTCTCCGAGGCGACCGATAAGACACAGCGGCAAAAATGGGGGTGAGTTGCAGGCTTTTTTTTGCTTAAGGTGAATTGATGATACGATGAAAGCTGGATGTTTTGGTCTCTAACTGTTTTACCTGATGAAGAGGATTAAAAAAAAGAGAGAAAGCAAAGGAGGAGATGGTGGATGGATGAAGCTAAAATGTGTTGGGTTGGCCGTGTAGCTGCCTCGAGACAGCCGAGTTAGCATTGTTTAATTAGCACGGGCAACAAAAATGGCTTCACAAAAACATCTTCAGAGTTATTACCGCGTTGTTTTTGGAGATAAACACTTAACTTCTGTACGTGTTGTGACATTGTTAGCCGGGTTGTGTTAGCCGCTAAGGAATGCATTGCTAACAAATGGCGAGCGCAGTGCTAGCTATTACTGCTAATGACTTATATGTGAGTGAGTGCATCTTTACCACGCAGGCCCCACTGTGATGTATTTCCCCCACCTGGTATTGATAAATCCAGGCCTGCTTGGAGTTAATTGCCTCTCTGCAACTTCTAGGCTTGTTCGGCTGAGTGTAAACTTTAAAACAGATCATATGTGAATATATCGCCCGCTGAAGTCGTAATAAACCCATCCACGTGTTTTCACAGTCTCAGCTAAGTCTGCAGCCTCTCTGTGCCTGGTACTGAGTTAATACTCTGAAATAAAGTTGGCAACTCGTTGCATTCCTCTTCATAATGGCTAAATCGGCCTGGATTTAAGTAATTTAGTTAATTCTTTATTGCCATGAAGCGTCAATGCAACAGTTCACTTGATTCACATTAATTAAGTGGGGTTATGCAACATGTTATAGTTGTATTATAGCTGCTACTTATTACAGATGTTTGAATAAGTGTTAGAGATAACTTTCATTTACTCATTTCTCTTCTGTAGAGTAGAATCCAGACATTTTTGTGAGTTATTGAATTCCACTGCTGATGCTTAGGATTCAATAAGCTAAATTGAATGTTGTTATCAATAAAACAATCCCACTCAGGAAGCAATTTGCAACATTGGATATGTAATGTACTATGGTTCGTTCGGTGGTAATAAAAGCACTGAGTTTGTTCTTTTTAGATGGAGTTGTTCTGTTAGTAATGAAGTTTCATTTTCAGAACAATCATGCTTATTATTTGTGTAAAAACTGCAATTGGAGCCGCATGACTGAACTTGATTTGTTTTGTCTTGCTTTGATCTACGTGAATTTGTTCTCAGGTTTTTATTTTTTTTATTTTTTTCATGCATCATGTGTTTGTGTGTTAGTGAAGATAATGCTGCAGGTGAGGTATGCAAGCAGCAACACAAATGGTTGTTTGTATTTCTCATTAGGGGACTTCTAATACTTTAAATTAATAAAAACATAAGAGCTTCAAAGAAAAGCTTGAAAAGCATTTTTTTGTGATATTCCTTTTTATATTATCAGCAGCTTTTTTCCCTACTTTACCTTGAATCTACCAACAGCAACAACTTGTTACAGTTGATCATATTAAACCAAAAAGGCAAACTTTTATAAGTTTATTTTTAACTTATTTAAATGGATTATGCAGTAATTTGTTCCTCCTGATCCAACAATGCTACATTCATACAGTCATTTTCATTCACCGTCGTTCTCTTTCTTTTCTCTTCTTATGTCCTTTTCAACACATTTCTCTGTTCATTTCCTGTTTTTTAGAGGAAGTCCAACAAAGCAAAAGAGAAGAAAGCCCGACGTCTGGAGGAGAGGGCAGCTATGGACGCTGTGTGCGCCAAGGTGGATGCAGCCAATAAGGTAATTTGGTGGAGGATTAACTAGCGTGGCGGCTGCCACCAACATGGGAAGTCTCTGAAAGCTCACGACAGTCATAAAAGAGAAATAATCTAGTCAAGCTATTCATCACGTTTCATTTAACGTGACATTTAAGTTGCAGCAATGACCACCAACCACATGAAATGACAGCAGAAAGCTACTGATACCCATCTCACTTTGTTTACACACGTAATTGAAATGCACATGACAGTAGGAGCTAAATAAGCACCATATGTTTCTGTATGCATTATTAATCAGCATCATTATATCCAACCCATGCAGCTGAATGCAGCCTGTAGGCGGCTTAGTGTGTGAATAAACTGCACTGAAGTGTGGAGGGTAGCGTTGCTCGGTCAGTCACTGAGCTGCAGCTGCCTTTTCTTACTCCTCACTCAGAAAAATGGGACGCTCTGTGTTAATGCTGTTGTCTCTCCTCTTCGCTGTTGTGACAACAGCAACAGAATGCATGAAATTTCCCTCAAGTGATGCAGATGTTTTTGTTTTGCTAACAGTAAGAAATGTTGACTTGGCCTATTGTTGCAGGAAACAAATGGCTCGTTCAGCATTTTATCTCCGTCGTGTCATGAGCCTTTAGATAAAATGAGGTGACTGTAACCTTTAATCATTACTTTATGGAAAAATCACAGAAATAAATAGTCTGCTCTTCTACATATACTGTATTAGTTGATTTTACGTTGTGTGTGTTTGAGTTTTATTTGCGTTTAAAAGATTTATGTGCTCACTTGATATGTTTACCCTTATGAAAGAACAAGGAGGGGATTTTT
>JAVQJG010067837.1:0-29627 GCA_036024015.1 Craterocephalus amniculus | reverse complement strand
AGAGAACAAATGTCCAACAAGTCCTATGTAAAAATCACATTAAAACGCAAAATTTATAGAACCAAGTTATGGTAAGTGCATGGAGCAGTTAGTGCTGGGTCAGGTTGATACTTTAAATGTGAAAGTGCTCTTCAAAGAGATGAGCATTGAGTTTGCTCTTAAAGGTAGAGACAGACTCTGATGATCGATGAGCTATGTTGGTAGCAGCAGAGTCCTGTCTGTGCTGCAGTGGCAGTTTTACCCGCGATATTCCACGGATTATTTTTTTCTGATGCGGTCGGATCGCAGGTAAGAATATGAATTTCATTTAATTTTTCTAGACGTGACTGGTGTTTTACTGAGGCTGTTCGGCACTGAGTGCCGTAAAGCAGGTTTTGTTCTCGCGGCATCTGCTCGGGTCTGCCCATCCAAAAGTTGTAAGTGCTGTTTTCAGGACAGAGACACCGGGGGGAAGTGAGAGACTGGCGAATCACGCCGACAAGTCTTTGTTGATCACCACAGGGACTCTGAAAAACATTTATTGAGGTAAATTAGTTGCATAGTTCTGCTTTAAAAGAAATTGTACTTAAGTAAAAGTAAAATTACACTTTTTAAAACGTACTTAAAAAAAGTACCCCCTCTTCTTTCTTTGTTTCTTTCTCTCTCTCTCTCTCTCTTTCCCGTCCGGTCGAGTCCAGCACTAGAGTTTGATTTTAAAAAGTTTTCGTATCATCAAGAGGGACTTTATACATGTAGTATTAATCCCTACCTGATAAATTTGTCCGGTACAGCAGCCAGACAATCATTCTGGTGCTACGATGCTCAACAAGACAGGTGGAAAAAAAAAAATATCGTTTTGTGAATCGAATCGTGGGTCAAAAATAGTGATACGAATCGAAACGTGATTGGAGTATCGTTACAGCCCCACTAATTAGGGGCAGGATGGTCTGCATTGTCCACAGTTAATGATGCACCCGAGAAGCTGCTTGTTTGTCCCAAGTCATGGATAGGATAAAAATGCAATTACAGGGTCAAATAATGGATGTTCATGCTGAAACTTGGAATCCTCAAATTTAAACCCAAATTACTCCCGCTTGCCAAAAATCACCTCCCTGTGACCTTTTATTGGAAACTTTCGAGAAAGTTTCACAGCCCTGGCTGTGCTTTGACATCTGCTCTATTGACCTTGATCTTGAAAAACGGCCACCATTGTGAATTTCTAGAGGGCTTAACAGGTTTTATCAAATGAGCAATCCCTAAGGAGCATGTGTGCCAATTTTGGTGCTTGTTTCAACAACTGAACGATTCTCCTATAATTTGTAGTTATCTGCCCCACTATTAGCCGAGAGACTGTCACGCCAAAACTAAAAAAAAAATATCCGCTATCGCCAACTAAACTAGTCGGACGTGATATCGGGTATAGCTCCTACCAAGCCAGTTTTAGTGACTCCTTAATTTTTTCTTTTTTTTTTTTCCACCTGTCATTATTGCAAGCAGAATGATTGTCTGGCTGCTGTTTGGTGCCGGGCAAATTTACTCTATCAAGTAGGGATTTATACTGCATGTATAAAGTCCCTCTTGAGGAGATAAACTTTATTAATTCAAAATCTTAATGATTAGCATGCTTTTCACGCCAGAAGTGCCTTGCCTTGTCGAAGAACTGCCGCAGGGCCTTGTGGCACTTCCTCTTGTTGCAGACCTCTGCAGTGGAGACTCGGCTGGTGCAGGGGCTGATGTAGGCGGAGCGGTACTTCTTGCACGTGTCGTTCAGGTTGCAGGCTTTGGCGGCGTTCAGGCAGTTGTTTTCTCTGGCCACTGCAGGCTCGCCTACAGCAGAGGGAGAGAACAGGAGAAATCAGAAGCATGTCGATGCCAATAATAACCTAAGCAGAGTTTCATTAAAAAGAGAAAGAGAGGAAGAAACAGAGGTATTTGAGATTAGATTAGAAACCAAGTAATTAACATGTTAAACTTCACATGCACCAAAAACCACACAATAGTGGATGTTAAAAGGACTAAAGACCAGCAAATATTTACTAATGTAAAACTTTTCTGTGTACATTGCAGAAAATATTTGCTTCCTTTTAACAGGGATTAAGAATGAGGCAAGCAAGACACAAACGAAAAACAAAATTTAACAAACAAACAAATAAAATATACCCTCAAAACTCTTCATTTCTGAGCAAAGACCAATTCTGAGGAGCTCAGTGCTACTTTGGGGCAAAGATTTCCTCAAAACACACGACTAACAAGTTAAAATAAGACCTCTGCTCTGTGATTTGAGTTTTCTTTTTCAGCCTAAAAACAGCAGAGCTGCATAAATCGCACAAAGAAAACAGCCGACGACTGATCAAATCTTTACAAGACAAAAGCCGAGCAATTCCCGAGGCTGCAGCGTTCCACAGCAGCGTGCAGAGATAAAGAGACGGACAGACAGCGGCGTAATGATGCTGCCTGCTTGTGGAATCTCCCCAGCGTGCTCTCTGCATGCACTCCCCTGCTATGAATGTTTCTGTGGAAGAATGGATGCTTCACGGCCCTGCTGCAGCCATCAAGCCTCCACGGCAGCTCATCCGTCAGCCGCCGCTAATTGCCAGTGTTCTCCTCGATCCACCATTAATTAACATTTTCAGACTTCTCCCCCCTCTTGTTTTTTTTTTTTTTTTAAGTGGAGCAAAACCAGCTTCTTTTTTTTTTTTCATCTAACGAGCATCAATTAAAGTGGGTGAAACCCCGTGTGACAAACGGACAGCAGAGGCGTGAGGCAGGAGATGTTTGAGATGAACCGGTTGACGGAGACATGCGTTATAACAGGTAGACCGTTAATAAGAGTCCATACATCACAGGAAGGAAGGAGAGGAGGAGCAGGGGAGGGTTACAAAGGGACAAGCTGGGTTTGATAAGGCAGTGATGTAGTAATTGGTGACAGGATGGATGATGTTTGTTATACAAGTGAGACGGAGATCCTGAGGATGAACAACCTCCAACATTTTTCATCCTGATTCATTGTCCAGTTGTTTCCTGCTTTATCTTCCATCTGCTTGATCCCACTGAGTCTTTTTTTATTTATGCCTGCAACACAACCAGGTTTCTTTAACTCAACGTCAGTTAGTTGTCACTGGTCTGATGTGAAGGCTTTTTCTCGTTATGCCTGACCTGCATCCAGCTTTTCATTGTTCATGGATAAGCAGCCACACGAAGCTTCTGCTGTCCTTGTACAGGTATTACTCCAAAAACCAGAATACCCTGAAAAGGTGCTGCTTTTCTGTAACTTCACTTTAAAGATGAAATGCACCTTTATAAACAATAGTATGCAAATATATATATATTACAGCTTTTATTTGTTTAGATTTTACAGCTTCAGAAAACCTCAAATTAAAAACCTCAGAAAATTTGAATATTGCTTGAAATCAATTTAAAAATGCCTCTAAAAGTAAAATCTTGCATCTTATGTATTGGTTTCACCTTTTATGTTGCCTGAATAAAACAACTTTTCCAGCATATTCTAATTTTCCAATTAGTACCTGTAAACAATACTTTTTTTGCTTCTCCTCTCAAATGTCCAGCTGGGACTCTGGATTAATAGATAGTAAATAAAATAAAAAAGCTGTTTAAGCCTGTTTTTGCATGAAGGTCTTTCTTCTGGGCCTCTTGCAGCTGCTGCACCCCATGCAATACGTTAAAATGCTTTCTATGGAGCAGCTGTAAAACGACACCAGCCATCTCTGAGGTCTCTACTGGGCCTTTTTTACGAGGACAGAGGTGTTTACACCCGGGGCTGGTTCTTCTTTATTTAGAGGTCTGCGACCATCTCTACAGTCCCTACAGATCAGTGGCTTACTTTGTGTTCCTTAGCTTCTTAATATGGGTCTGTTCGCGGGATAGACTCGGCCCAGATGGGGATGCAAAATTCATCTGGAACGAGATTGCGTTCACGCTACACTTCTCAAATGATCTGACCTTTCAAATAAAGACTTCCACTCTCTGGCAGAGGTGGCGCTGTAACAGAAATTAATGAAGGAGAAGAAGAGAAGAAGGAGAAGAAAGCTCTTCACCAGATCACAACAGCTAAATATGGAGCTGCATCAGCTTGTGAAATAAATATTTAGTGCAATATTTACTGCAAAAAGGTACCAAAAAATTAGCGATTAAACATAAAAGTCAGCAGGACTTAGAAAGCTTGGATGTATCTGAAAGTTTTCTGGATTCATGGATGTGCAGCTGACTGAACACTTTGCATCTGCTTTGACTGGAGATAGCAGTTTTGCTCAGATAACGTCTCCTCTCATGCAAGCCCGCATCTGTTCAGCCATCAGTCTGCAGTGAAAATGCAGCATCTGCTCTGACAGCATCCGATTTCTCTTGATTGATCCCCTTCATCAGAAAATAGGTTGTGCACTTTCACCACCGGTCATTATTTGACAACTGTAAAGGCATTTTAATTGTTTGATGGCAGCAATGTGCGAGTCATGATCCCAGAGATACTAAGCTATAGACATAGTCCAAGATTTTATGAATCAGGACATCAAAAAAAAATCTGATAAAATAATTCATAATTTCTGTCTAATTCAGGGCCGTGGGGGTTTTATAGGCAGAGTACAGGCTGGACAGGTTGGCAGTCCATCGCAGGGCCGACACAGAGCCACTCCTAGTGGGAATTTACAGTGATAAAGCATGTTTGGACTGTGGAAGGAAGGCGGGAGAACATGCAACTTCCTCACAGAAAGACCACCATTCAAACCTCCCCAGCCGAGGCTTGAACCAGCAACCTTCTTGCTATGAGGCTGCGATGCTAACCAGCACACCACCGTGCTTTTTAAAAAGATTTCCTACTTTTTTGCTTGTTTCTGAAAGCCGATTCTCTCGGAGGTTCCTCTCCAGTCCTGCTAATAAAGATCGAGCAAACCAGTCACACCGGTGGAAGAATGCCTTCCCTGCATAAAACTGCTTGTATCCTTCTGTGTGTGTGTGTGTGTGTGTGTGTGTGCGTGTTGCTGACCCCTGACTCTAACACACAAACATACATGCAGTATTCTGCCTCTACGCCGCTGAGCTTCCAGTGTCACCAATACATCTGCTGAACTCCCTCTGCACTCCTGGCAGATGGCATCGTCTCTCCAAACCACACACCCACAGACACACACACACACACACACACACACACACGCACACACACACACACACACACAGACACACACAGTGAGTTCAGGCAGGGCCCACACAGGGCCGGGGCCGGGGCCATCTGGAGGCCTGCTAGGGGAACCGCGGCTCATGTTTCCGATTCAGCCGCAAATTGATTATCATGTTGCCGTTTCCTCCGGTCGCTGCTTCCCCTCGCCTCATTTCAGTTGCCGTGGGAGACCGCGGGGTCGGGCGCTGACCCCGCCCACCCCCACCTACCCTCCGTCCCCTGATTACAGCTACAACACCCTCAGGTTTTAATCCTCTCGTTGAGAGGGGAAAGCTTCCCACGAGGTTTCTCTTCTCTGTTTGGGTTGATGTGCTGCGACTGGATGTACTCCAAACATCATCATCACCATCATCATCATCATCATCGTCGTCATCATCATCTATCTCTAAACTTGGTTCTTATAACCAAGTCCACCATCCGCTCTTTCACCGCCTGGTTAAAACCATTATTTGTTCAACAATGATGACAAAAAATCTTAATTTGATTTTAAAAGAAGGGCACATTTTCACTTTCAAAGATTTTTCAATCTTTGTTGCTTCTTTTTACTACTATTGATGTTTTCTTTAGACTGTCTGTAATGTTTTACTGTTTTATATCAAGCACTTTGAAAAGAAAATGGGATATACAAATAAACTTGTCTTACAGATGACACATCCATAATAAATTAAGTTTATCTTTACAGAACTACAGGTATGTATAATCTTGGTCTTAAAAGAAAGTTTGAACATGTGAGTGTGAAAATCTAGATATGTGTTCCTGTGTGAGAATAAATTCACAGAATTTCCTTAATTGTATAACTTATTTCATTTAACTTCATTACTTGGAATGAAAAACTGCTTAATTCATGTTGGACTTAGCAAAGCAATTTCTAATAAGCAGTTAATTAATTGAACATTTAAAGTTTTACAGATGTTTTGAGGCAGGTAACTACTTCTATAAATATCAGTTCAGTTAAAAACAGTGAGACGGACACATCTGTCCCAAAAAGATGGCACGGACATGTCTAATGATTCCTTGTTTGTGTGCAGAAATGATCAGAATCTCTGAAGTGGACATTGCTGTTCTCGTGGTTTTGTTATAGTCGTTTGGGGTTTGAACAGTTTCATGTGGGTGACAATGCTTGGTGGAGTCTTTTACCCGAGTATCTGCTACACGCTACACTTTAGGATTGCTGTTGCAAAGATCTTCTGTGCTGCACGAATCTCATGCTGCCCCCTGGTAAAGAAGTTGTTTTTTGATGACAGCATTTTATTATCCGTCTTCTAAGCCTCCCTTTTGTTCCACTACGTATCTGACCTCATTCTTCTATTTTTAATGTGACGTCATAGTTTCCCTAGCAGCCTGTGTCATTGTTAATGTTACACCAGTCTGACTGAAACATTGGTGCACTTCATGTCGCCATGGGGGGGTCAGTTAGTGGAAACTAGGAGCACTTGACAGGTGTTTGTTTCCACTGCAGCTCTGCAGCAGTGGAAACATCGTGAGCCCGCTGTGCCACTGGGAGCCTGATAATTCACAGGCTCTTTGTTTGCTAAGTAAAATAAATGCATGTATTTGTCCCAGTGGCGTGGCTGCAGGGGATTACAGGACAAACACGCTGACACCTGAGAGCAAGCAGACTGCATGTTGGGCACAACAATGAAAAGCAACAGTCTGAGACAGAGTGAGTAAAAGCTATGTTAAGGAATCAGACTCGGGTCTAAAACTGCCCTTACATGGAAGATACATGAGAGAGGCAATTAATTAGTGGTAGCATTTAAAATGCAAACAGTTTAATTACTCAGGGGGGGGGGGGGGGTTCAGACACATACTCATGTGCTAGTATGAATAAATGGTTAAATAAAGTTTAAAAGGTACTAACAATTAAATAGTTTAACATTTATTTGGTCTGTTAAACTGGGAAAAGAGTGTTTGCTTTGTTATAAAGAGGCCAAATGTAACCAGAAGTCTGGGAATATTATTTATATTGTTTCTAAATTTTGACAAAAGGCAAAATGTTGTAATCTCAGCTATAAAAAGATGGAAGTATTCAAGAAAAAAAGCCATATTTTCAGTAGTAAAGAGAATCTGACTGCACTAAAAGATCTTTGCAACCCAAGTCCAGACTGTCTGTCTGCATCTTTAAATCTGAAACCCAACATAAATAGTACAGTTTCATTATAGCTATTTAACAATACAGACTTTTTATCTAAATATGCAAGATTATAGCCAATGATTGTGTTCCATCTTCAATTTATCAGCAGGTAGACAGACTTAAAACAGTAAAACATGACGATAGAATACATAAACAACATATAATAACAGGAACAGAGGATAAGACACGACATGGACACCAGGACATAATCACATCAAAAGGCTGCAGATTAAACACAAACTGCTTAAACACTGAATCTACTTGTAATATTAAGTAAAGAGTAAATACTGGTTCTACAGGCCTCATTCATCTGATCCTCTATTCATTTCCAGTAACCACTGCAGGTTAACCACCAGCTGAATACACTACTGGTAATAGTGGAACCACACATTCACCACAGTAACACACACAATTGAGTTGAGCTCCAGCAACAGTTTGACTTGGCCACTTTTTGTAAAATTCTTTAAATTTTTACTACTTAACCAGGAACCCTGAAGTAACAGTTTCACAACATGAACTGGAACAAAAACAGAAAAAATATCCAGTTATAAAGAACACGTTCGCTAGGCTGCTCAAATCCTCCTATCCTCATCATTATCTACATGAGTCTGATAGCATGAAAATAATGAGCATTGCTTTGTATGATGCTAAAAGAGGATAAACTAATCATGAAACAGAGCATCCAGCTCCTTCCTTTCGCATTCAAACAGCTCAACTAACTGTACTCATGGCTGCTATACGTAGATGCTTTCAGGTGTTTTCACTCAGTAAATAACATCCAGAAATGAAAATAACTAAAGCAAGATTCAGTAATTTCAGATATAAACACATCTGGCCAACCTGCTTTTACTCTTTCATCAGGCGAAGATGTGAAAAAAACAACATTTTTATTCTGAACCGTCACTTTTTATGTCCCTGGAAACGTTAAACATTGCATGTGGGCACCTGTAGGTTTCTCCGTCTCCGTAGCTCTGCTTTATTCCGGCGCTCTGTTTTCCAAGCACTAAACATTCATTTTCCTTAGCGTGAAATCCAGAGCGTTAGCAAACCGGAGCAGGAACAACATACTCATTACAAAGCTGATGTTCTCGTCCTGTTTCTTTGTCTAGACACGTCTTGGTTATTCGCTGTCTAAATTATTTTTCTTGCACCTCATTCCTACTTACAGAAATTACAGCACAGTCAGATTGGATCGGAAAATCTAACATAATAAACATGACCTAAGGTCTTTTCCCTGCAAATCGTCTCTTTCCGTCTCTGTTGATTATCAGCGGTGAGTTACACCGCCATCTGCTTTAATAGGCTCCACGCTTGAAAGTGCAAGACGAGCAGAAATGGGGAGAGTGGTGGTGAGAAAAGAGCCTCCAGGTTTGCTCATCTCTCTCTGCCCCGCCACTTCCCAAACTGTGCACCTCATACTTTTCTTTCAAAGCGTTTCGGATTCTATGCTGGCTTTTTCCACCTCTCTCTCTGTCCCTTTCTTTGTAGTTAATAATCTGCCTTTTCCTGCAAACACTGTCCCACTGCAATAAAGCCACATGGCACTTTGGTGCAGCAACTACCATAACTCACACTTCCTAGTAATTGATCCCTGTAGTGTTAAAGTCTCTTTCTCTTTTTCCCCTCTCCCATCCCAGCCCTCCGTCTATATCTTCTCTGTGACCTTTCCTCACCTCTAACAACTTTTTCCCTCCAGTTCCATCAGATTTATTTGGCTTTATTGGCACGGAGTCCAATAAAAAAAATCTGCCAAAGACAATTATTTCTGTTTCTCATTGCTGCTTTCAGTTTCCTGACATCACATCCCATTGCAGCTCTCGCTTCGCCAACAAATCCTGCGCCTCATTCCATCCATCCTGCTCCGCTAACATTAGGAGCCAGGCCCGAACCGAGGCTGCATAGCTTTCTGCTCCTCATACAGTAAGCTTCTGCAATTTCTTTTTGGCTACAATTCCACTATTGCTATAAATTGCTCATCCTTAAACCTGGGATTATAAGAGCTGCAGCTGATGGGGGAGTAGACGTACAACACATGGGCAAATGCTGTGTGCTGGTGAAAAAGTTCGCCTTCCTGAGCTTTATGTCCCAAACTTATTCCTCCTTTGGATCAACAAGCTGGAGGTACAGAGCCATCATCGAGCGGTTTCCATCACAGCCTCAGGAACCAGATGTGCCTCTGCACACCCTAAACATCTGCTGGATTTCTCTCTGTTGATGTTACTCAGCTTTGAAACTGAACGATGCTTTTGCTTCAACACGACAACATAATAATTGCATGCTGTCATTCAGACACAGTCCTTAAATAATTTAACAGAAAACATTATTTTAAGCTTTCATATAGTCATTTCAAGACCTGGATGGTAATATAGGCACCACTGCTTCATATTTGGCTGCCTCAAAACGTTTCTTGTAGCTTCTTGCACATCTCAACTGGTATTATTTGCCACTATACCTTTGTAATTAGTTCAAGCTCTTGTGCTTTTGCGGGATTCAGACATTTGATTCAGACATTTTTCAGTCTGTTCTGTCCAAGTTTAAGCTCCATTTTTTCCTTTTGGATGTGTGCTTTGGGTCTTTCACTTGCTGGAGAACAAATGGTCTTTGACTAAAACCTAATATTCATACACTTGATGGAACATCTTGTTCTAAAATCCCTCTGTGATCCACTGATGCCATGTTTTTGCCTTGTCTGTCTGCAGAACATTTTTCCCAGAAGGACTAAGGTTAGTCCAGCTGCTACAGGAAAAGTTAAGCTGCTCCTTTGGTCTTAGCCCAAGAAGCGAAATAAGAAGCTGATTTTTAATGGTTTAGGGTGAGATGTACCATACATGTTGAAACCCTTACCCCAGATTGTTCCAGGTCCAGTTACATGCACCAGTTACATGCTGTTTTCTCCACTTTGTACCAACTTTTGAAGACTTCTGTCATTGAGCGAGGTTAAAGCCTGTTACACACTCCCCGAGAAGCAAGAATATTCTTCTTGTTCTCAAACCCGTGAGAACAAAGTGACATATTTTCATTCTTGCAGCATAGTTTTGGCGATTTGTGCGCCATTTGAGGTGGGTGTGGTTAACGCAGAAAGCTGCCACTTCTGCTGATGTGAGGTTGACAGAAAAAAGATTACAACATGAGGCATTTGAAGACACGGACACTGATGTGTTTGTCATTAGACATGAAATAACCGGGTCAGTTGTTTATTCCAAACACATGGAAGAAGCTTCTTGTGGAGTATGAATTGACTGTGAAAAGCATACTTTTTCTTGTTCTACAAAGTTGTTGCTTATGGTGGAGTGTGTAACAACCATAACAGTTCCATGCTAAGCAAACTTTGCACACAGTTGAAACAGGGACACCTGGCTCTGGTCCTAAAGAGCTACACCCTGCCGGTTTTAGTATTTTCCTGCGACAGCACACCCGATTTAAAGCAAAAGGTTCTCCAATAACTTGTTATAAACCTACGCACCTGCCTGTTAATGAGCCATTGATTTGAGTCGAGTGTGTTGCAGCAGGGAAACACTGTTGGTCACCAGTGCTGTACAGGTCATGTGTTAACTAGGGGTGGGACAATACATCGATCTATATCGATACATCGATCGTATGGTCAATGATTCAATTATATCGATCCAAAATCCTAACATTGGCCAAAAATCGAGAGAGTAACCAGTTATCAAACAGACTTTTATTTTGAAAATATTTTCTTTTAACCTAAATGTTAATGCCAGAGCTCATTAATAAAGAGAGATTAAATGATGATCTAGATGCTTTTTGTGATGAATGGAAATAATTGTGATCAATCACTCATTATATTGTTTCATATTGCTTCATATCGTTTCATATCGATCGGAGGATCCTAGATCCAATCGAATCGAAATCGTATCGTGACTAAATTTGAGATATTGGCAAACATCGAATCGATGTATCACGATATCGATATAATATCGTATGGTGATCAAACCAGTGATTCCCACCCCTAGTGTTAACTAATAATAGCCCTTCTGATATCCTCAGACAGTTCATTCTTCCCACTGTGACAAAGGAACAGGAAATAATGTGGCTTTTTAAAAACGGACACAGGTGAGTCAAAATGCGTTTTTTTCCCCCCACACACTGGTCTAAAGGGTAAAAATACCAGGATTTTTTTATTGTTATCATTTACTGTTTTATATAAACAGCTAGCTTTCCTAAAAAACAAACCCTGCTGCATGTGTCACGGGTTCAAAGGTCATTCTCTGCAGTTGTAGAAAAGTACTAGGGAAGTAGTATTTAAGCTTATGCTTGATGCTCATTAAAAAGCAGCTTCTTATTTCACATTCATACCAAGATCTGCTTTCGTTGTGAGGTCCTGGAAGCTTACTGTTGCCAGCGCAGAGTTTTAACATTTACATTTTTATGATGTTTTTTTTCCAAAACCTTAAATATGCTGCAATAAGTCTTTATCCAGGCCACATTTAGCCCATCAGTGCAACGCAATAGTTTGGAAAAATTTCCTTAATTCCTTATCATTTGACCTTGCTCGCTCTTTTTTAGCTGACTTGCTAGTGGGGAGGACTCTGGGGCTTTCAGAGGAAACAATGTGATGTCAAACTACTGTCAAGGTCCTGCTTTGATGGGAGAGCAGAACCTGACAGCTCTGAGGCTATAAGACAGACATGTAGTTAAGACAGAAGCATGACAAGGGCTGAGATCACATATGCTGTGTTTGCACCAGATGTACTGCAGCACATTCAACAGACCAAAGAGAAAGAAAAAAACTTAGGACGGAGGAAAGGAAGGGAGGGAGAGGATCGCCTTTGCCTTCTCACTGTGATGAATCTCCAGTGAAGCCCGTTTCATTGCCCGTCTGCCAGCGTGGAGATCAGCCCTGTGGGGCTGCAGCAGAAATATATGGCTCTTTAATAATCTCCACAAACACATTTAGTACAGCATTGCACGGCACGTCACCCCCTCACTGCTGTAAGGCTGACCAGGGTCCGGACCCTGTACACCAGCTACACTCGTACATCCTCTATCGCAAGGATCCCAAAATCAACTGGAGCAAACACAGGAGAAGAAAATTAAGTCAAAATTTGTTTGCAGTTAAAACTTTTTAAATAGTAACAGTCAACGTCGAGGTTTGAGTGCCGGACAAGATCTATAATCTGCAGCAAGTAGATGTTTGTGAACATGAGAGAGGATGATTTAACCCTATAAAGCCAAAAGTATCTGATACATGTAGTGTGAGACATTTAGCATCACTTTATGGTAAAAACTTTGCTCAATAACACAGACAGACTCTTAAAATTGGTTCAAAATATTACAGGAAAAAGTTTTTGGTATTTTTACCAGTTGGTAATATTTTAACCAGTTCTTTAAGAAGAGGAAAGTTGTTAAATGAGCGCCATGACCTTGAAACCTTGACAGGGTTCTGCATGAGGTGATGTCCATGTCTTTATGTGTTGTTGTTTTTTCCCACCATCTCGATCAGCTCTTCCTGAAAACCATCTAATGAATCTTTTCTATCAGCAGAAAAGTGGAAATGAAGACTTTTGACTTAATGCTTCTCTGCATTAACCACGCCCACTTCAGATTTCCAACTATTTTGACAATTATTCCAAGATGCCCATGAGAAAAAATGTAATCTCTGCTAATATGTTAGGAAAAACTGGAAAAACCAGACTCACAAGAGAAAAGTGACGTCATTTTGTTGGTCCCTCCTCCAAAACAAGAACAAAAAACTCTGCTGACATAGATTCTCTAATGGCTTTTATAAAACTTACGGACATGTCGGTCTGAGCTTTTTTCTTCTTATTGATTGGTTGTTGCTTCTCATTTTGTTGCTACAAGCAAAAAACATGCACAGAAACAAAGCTTAATGGTTTTTTTCATTTCTAAAGACAACCACTCCTCAGTATAAGAAAAACACAATTCTGAACCTTGTTTTTCTCTTCATATTACACATTTAAACCACAAAGTGCTCAGGCTCCAGTACACTGCAGTTAATGCATCACCCCAACACCTTTCCTCCAGCTGCTGTCTCCGTATCTGGACCCTTAGTACCCATTTCCTTCTGTTTAATATAGCCTGCCGTGCTGTCTTCACCATCTCTTTTGCTGGTGTACAGCTTCTTGTCCCCAGCCTCCAATAACTTCCAGCCTCTCTGCTGCTGCCTTCTCTATCGTGCGTTCCCTCTCTGAACATCAAGCAGTCCGAGTGGAGATGGATGTGGACATCTAACAACTGGAGAGCCTGTTTACTCTGGTATGAGAACAAGCTGCTGCACAACCACATGCAGCATGAATGTATTCAGTCCCTCACCTCTGGCTCTGTCACGCTGATTTACAATGGTGACAACTCTGCCACTGAATTTGTTATGCAGCTGGGAGTGGAGTGGGGCTTTGGGGGGTAGTTACTGTTGTCCATAATTAATACTTCTGGTTCCCTCCCAGGTGTATATACATGTGGAAAGTGGGGGAAAAAAGATGGATGATAACAGAAAAAGTTAGCAGAAGATGATTTTTCTTTTATTCTGTCCAAAAAGTCCTGGATAAAAACATCAGAGCATGAACAGGAGAATCTTGCTTACATCAGTGATGTTTTTCGGTTTTTTTCTGATCATTAAGACAGGGTAAAGTCTGTGCCACTTTTCCTTAATGACAGAAGAAGGTGATGGCTGCTGAAAGCAATCAGACGGTCCAGGACTTTCAGATCGATACTGAGGGACGGAGTCGGCTGTAGCAGCTCTCAGCCGGCGGACAGAAAAGAGAGACTGTCACTAGCAAGACCGGATGAATACATCACTGGGATTACCAGCAGTCATAGCGCGCTACTAACCACCCACACATTTTAATCCTCCGCTCTGACAGAACAATCATAACCTGAATAAGAAGTAAGGAATAATTTATGTTGGGATCTTTGGGAGATGTTTCAGACTGAAACAGACGCCTCGCCGGGAGTGAAATGTACTTAGAAAGTTGAGCGCTTACAGTGACAAACGCAGAACTAGTCTTTTAAATATTTATCTTGCATGTGTGTCCTGGAGCAAGACTTGTGCTCCAATATGTAATTAATCATGAACAGCAGATGTATCATGGGTTTTGTTTGACAAATCAGAACCCAGCATGCCGATGCTTCTTGAATAAAGCAGTGAATTATCCTGGAACGTAAGCAGGCTTCCCCGCAGGAGACTTTGCTCTTGTCAAGATTACTTTGACAAGCTGCATGTTCAATCTGCCAGCTGTCAATCACCTCTCCCCGCTACTGTCACTCTTCATATGCAGACAGATCATGGCTGAGGGGAGTTTAAAGTTATGTCAGAAAGTAGAGATCACAACTGCGATCATCTGGTTTTACGCAAGCTTGAACAGCTTCTGTCATCCCAGCATTAAGGATGCATTGATCTAACATTTAGTCATTTAGAGCCATTGTTCTGTGGTGTAATAAGCTAATTCACGTCAAATCCTCAACAGCTGAGACTACACAGGAGAGGACATTTGTGCACATGACTTTACAAGTCAGGAACTAAAGAAAAACAAAATTCCAACTCAAAGTATATGAGTATGTACAATAAAAAGATATTATGTGAGCAATTTAGAGCTAAATCTGAGTGCCATCTGCTTCCGTCTGGGCTGAAAACATCCTTGAACAGCATTAAAATAACAGCACAGCAGTTTGAAGACTACATCTCTATCCCTGGTTTGCTTAAAACTGTGAAGGTCCAGATCCAGTCTCCCTCTATCCGCTGGGTTTTAAATCAAAGTTGTGTAAAACATGGATATATTATGTATGAAATTCAACTTTAAGATATATTTAAACACATCACAAGAGGATCATAAAGGATAAGAAGGCAGATAGGGGATGCCAAGGTAGCTCATCACACACACTTAAAAAAACCTGATACTGAACATGAAGCATACTGTAAACAGAAACTCTGTGTAGCTCAATCCTCCCAGGCTAAAATGAGCTGATTCTCATCCCAGCTACTCTGTGTCTGGCTGTAAATGGCCCCATTTCATGCTGGTGGTCACTCTTGGAACGAACAACACTATATCATCTGCAAACAGTGAAATAAAGATCTAATACAGAGTCACAGAACTTTACATCCTGCCTCCTCACAGGTTCATTCAAGAAGCCCAAAAAAATTTGACAAATACAAAAAGCTACACTTTTGGAAATCAACATGGAGCAGAAATGACTCATTTATACCAAGCCAAGAAACTGGAGCCAGGACTAAATAGATGTATATGTCAGTGATTCCTCTGCACTGATAAGTAACTATAATCGTAAGAGGAAAACATCCATCATAGTCAAGAAGGAGGACGAGAACATCTGGCTTCATGTCCAAGCTTTTACGTTGACTTTCAGTCCTGATTTTGGCTTCTTTTGCTATCCTAAAATACTTCTTAGTTACACAATAAGGTTAGGAACTAAAACGACTGGGTTAAAGTTAGAAATGAGGATAAGTAGTTAACTGCAGAAGGTTTGCCCGAGAAGGACAGCCTGGGACTGTAATATTACCGGCTTAGGAAACCCTGTACATCCAAAAGTGATGCTTTGGGGGAACTCTGTGAGTTTAAAGATGCAAGATGTAACTTTCTGACACTTAAACTCCACTTTCCAAACACCATAACATGTTAGCAAACAGATATAAACACTAGGGGTGTCACGATTCTCACAATCTTCGATTTGATATGATTTTCAATTTTAGGGTCACGATTCGATTCAATTCTCGATTTTGTTCTCTTCTTCTTATAGCACAGAGGCCTATGCCATTTTTAAAGCAGTCTAGTCCATGATCATGGTTTTAGTAATGAAATTTTGCACGGTAAATTTTATTTCAAAAGATGGGCAACATATACTGTATAAGTAATTGAATTTCATTCTTGTGTAACTTATCACATGCGGCAGTAATAGTCAAGTTAAAGTAATTTATTCACAATATAAAAGGTAAAAATATTGTTTAGTCAAGTGGAAAACATCAAAAAACAAACACAATAACAACAAAAAGGAGAAGTCACATAAGGTGCCGGTCATCTAGTGGCTTGTTTTAGGTTCAGGAATACTCATAAAACAATGTGCAACAAAACAAAATGAATAAATCAAAATATAACTCATGTTGTGACTCATGTCCAAAGTCACAACAAGTAGAGCCTTAAACTAACAGTTCAACAATTAAAATGTGTCCAGCCATGTTGCTACTACTACTACTACTACTGTCATTTAGCTTATATCCAAAGCGACTTACATTTGAGAGAACAACACAAGCAAGAAATCAAAGAGTAGGATGCAGCATGAACAGGTGGACTGCTGGTCATCGATGT
Source organism: Craterocephalus amniculus (assembly GCA_036024015.1). Taxonomy (NCBI): domain Eukaryota; kingdom Metazoa; phylum Chordata; class Actinopteri; order Atheriniformes; family Atherinidae; genus Craterocephalus; species Craterocephalus amniculus. The sequence goes on along the minus strand of JAVQJG010067837.1, from coordinate 13,027 downwards.
CGTCATGTCAAGTGCTACATTTTTCATTTATTTATTTTTGCGCGTGTGTGTGTACAGTGTAGTAGTTTGTAGGGTTTCCCGTGGCTGCGTAGCGTACACGCACTTAACAGAGTTTACACACTGTGGTCTTCTTGTCGACAATGAGAACACTGTGAACATAATTTACAGGGAACGCAAAATATATCCACACGAGTGATTTACAGGAAGCAGGAGCGGCTTCAAACTCCGGTGCCGTGTTTCCTTTATCTGCACTTGCCTCGGTGCGATGAGCTGCAGGCTAACGAACCAGTGGCCGCTGCTACAGTGTGCTGCGTTGTAACGTGCGCCTTTGCACACCTCCCCGCTGGTTACTATTTCGGTTTCCATCGATTTGGATGAAAAATCGAGATCGTGACATTCCTAATAAACACTATGTTTTGAAAGCACATAGTGGCTTATTCAGCAAAGAAATAAGAAGATGTAATTAGAAGAAGGGAGGACAAGAGAGTTTCAGGTATGTCTGACAAAGGGAAGGCCCCAGTAAAGCAAAGGACAAAGCAAAGAGATCTTATCATCCTGGAAGAACCAAATGAGATGGGTCCAGATAAGAAACCACAGACCACATGACCAAGAGCAGGAAGTAAAATAAGTTGAGTTAAGAAAAGAAAAAATTCTTTCAACTCACAAAACTAAACAAGACCCAATGAACGTTACATTTTCAACAATAGTAAGTAGAGAAAAGGTCCACATCTGTATCCATTACATCGATGAACTGGTTAATGAAGTGACTTCACCGAAGAAGGTTTCTCCCAAGATTTACTGCCAGTACAGACCTGGGGTCTATCCATCACACGTGTTTAGATTTATTGATTAATAAATGGGAGAAATACTAACATCATCTGGAAGTGTCATTACTTCTTACATGGCCCATCACTCAGACTATCCACATATCAAACCAGTGAGATGTCTTTCTATGTTACTCTCTCATCGTCGTCATAATTCTGTCCACACATGCAATAGACAAGAAAATACCTCCCCCTGTCCCCCCGAATAACTCCCCCTCTATCTTATAATTGGCTGATGTTTACTCTCCACAATCGTTTGCAGAGATCCGGGAGCTTTTTTGATGGATGTTGTTCATTTTCTAGACCTTGTCTTGGACACTTTAGGTGCGTATGTCCCACGTCTTTTAGGTCTATGTGTTTTTAATTTAACATCCAGATGTGTCAAAGTCTGGCTGGAAGATGGATGAGAAGTCTTCTACTTCTGATGGCAGGCTGAAAGCAGAAAACACAGTGGGGAGGTTGAGACGTAGCAGGGGGGAGGCAGGATAGCGAGGTACAGAGCGTATGAAAGCTGCCCTTATAAGACAAAAGAAAGAGAAGTGAGTGCTGTAGACACCAGCCAGACTGCTGACAAAGGTGGATGAGATGAGAGGAAAATACAGAGAGAGAAAGGGAGGGAGTGAGAGGGGGAGAATTGAAACAGACTCAAAAGCAGAAGTGGTGTTTGGGGAAGAAAAGCGTAGTGAGAGAACAATGTGATGGCAAAAGTGGAAACAAAGAAAGACAGGAGAGGGAGAGGAAGAGCACCTTTAGGGGATTTTTAGCTCTGACAAAGGAAGGCAGAGCGACTGTCAAATTCATTCTTAAACAAGAGTTAGAAATATGACTTCTACTTGTACGGAGATTTTTGAAGGGGGAAATTCCAACGTTTCAGACATCTTCACTTACAGGTGTGCAATATATCAGCGAATAAGCAACACACAGCATGAAATATGAGAGCTACTTAACCATTTTAAACCATTTTCCAGAACAGGTTTGAGGAGTTTTCCTGTTCCAACAGCCACTGGTGTTTTTAGGAAAATGGACCACAATGTAAAAACTTGGTGTCTGATTACTCTGAAATAGAGTGCAGACTTTTAAATAAATATATAACAACAATAATAAACAACTGATTTATAAACATCATGCTATTGAACAAAAACACAATTAGAACTTTGATTTAAAAATATCTGATTAATCAATCACAGATATAAGGTTTTCATGCATTTCTGCTTCAGATTTTAACCCTCTAATGCTGATCTATTTAATACCAACAGTTTCTGAAGACCTGTTGCATCTCTTTACGATAAAAACATTAAACCATTTCCTATGCGATGTGATACTTGTTCTCCGCCCCCTGGTGGATATCATTTGCACTACAATAATTTTGACATGACATTGTTATAAAAGGCAAATATGCAAGTATTTGTGTGTGCGTGTGTGTGTGTGTACTTCAAATTCAGAAAAAATATATATTAAAGGGTTAATAACTTTTAATTAATTTTTACATCATTTAAAAAGCCTAATTCTGATGCTGCTTTGTAAACTGCTACACATATCAACACAGCATACCGGAATGACATTATTTGGATAGAGAGTGACTCTAATGATTTCTTTAGGGTCTTTCGTTTGCTGAGATAAAAAAAATCATTTGCAGGACTTTAGAGCATGGATCAGACAGTGAATCCAGTTAATGAGACCATAATAAATCAGGGGAAAAACGTGATGTTTTTGAGCTTCATGAGATAAGTTTATGCTTTATAAATGGGAGTCTGCCGGAATAAGAGATGTTTTGGGGCTAGCGTATAACAACCATTGAGGTTTTACCTTACGGGCCATTACACACCAAACTAACAACTGCCTGCTGGGAACATCGGGAACATTTGTGAACATCTGTCTTCTATCTTTTCAATATGTATCGCACCATTGAGACATTTTTCAGCCAATTTAATATGTTGAATGTGACAATAATCCTGTTTTTTTTTTTTTTCACAATCCATGAAGCTTTGATCAGAGTGGAAGCAGGAAAAACTACAATAAAAGTGACTGCACTTCATATAAACACTGGCAGAATGCTGGAAAGACTCTTCCTCTCTCCTGTATGGAGACATTGTTTGCAAAGGCACAGCTAAAATATCCTGGCTGGATGTTTTCTTCCAGATGTGTTTAAGTGCTACTTCTCCCCCCAGATTCTGGTTTAATGTGCTGACACAACAGGTCTTTTTGTTTTTTTAATCACTACTGGTTTTTCGCGATGGTTTGATTTATATGAGTACTTACACACTTCTGCATCAGTTTCCATCTTTTTATCCAATCAATGGGCTTTACCAGAGCTGAATCAATAGTTTTCCTTAACAAGGCAATTATTTTTTATTAATTAGCTTTTATGAACACACTTATTATAAACTGGAATAATATGAATTAATTGTACCACAATGAATTGGCTTGAGTTGATAATGTCTTTAGTGTCTTGAGCTGACTCTGTGCTACACAAATAAAGCTGAATTAAACTGAATCACACCCAGACCATTTTAAACCCCTTAACAGACGGATTTATTTCAGAAAAGAAAACCAAAAAGACTGGAATGAAATAAAGTATCAAAACATAAATAGAGTAGAAATTAATTATTAAAGAGAAATAATAAATAAATCATATGAAAATAAATACGCAAAGAAGAGTGAAAGCTACCCACAGTACAGTGCTCAGACAATGACAACGAGGAGACGGCATCCTGCATGGTGAAGACTGAGGAAATTGTTCTGCATTTGCAGGAATATGGACACAAGCACTCTGATCTCCATGTGGTGGGTGAGGGGGTAGAGAGAGCGACAAGCTTTAAATTCCTGGGAGTAACTGTTACCAAGGACTTATCCTGGGGCATTAACACAGTGTCAGTGTTGGGAAAGGCCCAGTATCACCTCTGGAGCGCTAGAATCCCCAAATAGCTGATAAGTCTTTACAGCGGTGCTACAGAGACAGAGCCAACATACGGTTGTTAAAGCAGCAGGCTGGTAGAACAGCAGAGGACCAGTCTTCCTTAGATCAGCAACATCTACAACAGTGGTTCCCATCCTGGGGTCCCCAAGGGCACAGGGGGGTCCCAAATACTTTGAAGATTCAGAACCATTGTGAATAATGTCCATATATTGTCCATATTTTAAGTAAAAATGTACGGCCATGTTGTTAATTGGTTTTAAAAAGGACCGGACGCCAGAATCCTGTATTTATGTTGAGAATCTCACTTTTGAAAAGGTAAAACCAGCTTGGTGTAAGCGCGGGTTAGGCAGGGGTCCATGGCTTTTACATACTTTACACAGGTTCTACTAGGAAAATAAGAATATTCTGAAAAAGTGCATGCTTTTCTGTAACTTAGATTAAACGCACATATGCAGTATAGACAAATAGTATTCAGCTTTTATTTGTTCAGATTTTGCTGATTAGGTTTTGCAGCTTCTGAAAACCTCAAATCAAAACAGAAGAAAAGAAAATTAGAATATTGCTTGAAATCAATAAAAAATGGATTTTACTGTAAATACCAAAATGTCAGGCCTCTGAAAGCAAAATCTTGCATCGGTACTTGTATTGGTTTCACTTTTTATGTTGAATTGCCTGAATAAAACAACTTTCCCAGGGCCGTTAAACAGTAGTTATATATGAAAATAACAAATCTTGAAATAATAAAATAAAAAAGTTTGATAAAAATGAATGAAATAAACAGAGGCCAGAAGTGGCTCTGAGCCATTAATAAACATTTAAAAATAAAATTGATGTATTTCATCTCCAGTCTGAGCACTTGCTGCTCAGGGCACCTTAATCACACGGCTACTGAGTCGCCACATCACCAACCCGACTTTGTTTAATCAAGTAAGCAATCAATCAAGCAAAAAGCGGATCGATACCTTACTGACAGGGCTGTCTAACTGTGGCCTGAAAGCTGTTTATTGATAATGCTGTTGTCAGCATGTCTTATTGACCCTGCATGCAGCTCAGCTTTCACCACTGAGCCTAGATAGAAAATCCAAACAGAATCACATGATGACCTGCACGTTATCTACTCCTCCAAATAAACTCTGTAAACTAATCCCGACGTTCCAGCTCTCGTATCAAACTGCTAACTGATTTAGAACATTTCCCCCTTTAACATGAACAATGAGTGACTCTCCTGGATCTGCAGGGCGCGTTGGGTTTGGGGAATATAGAAAGGGGGCAGGTGATGAGGTCATGATTAAATGAGATTAGCTAATGATTATTTAATGACATGACAGGCGACCCCAGGCTCATTTACTGACCAATGACTTCCTCTGCACGCTCATTATTTGGCAACATGAGAACAACGAGCCTGTGTGCTCGGATGTGGTGTAATTACATTGGCCGAGGATGCTGTTTTATTTCAAACCCCCCCTCCGCAAAAGGAAAGATAGCGTTCATGTGCTTTAATCAGACGCAGTTTCAGTTTCAAAGTTTGTTTTTTTTTGTTGCTAAATCAAAAAGAAGTTTTGCCACCATTTATGTTTTGCTTTTAGCCTCGACATGGCTCAGCGTCCCGTAACTCCATCCTATACATTTCAATAAAATAAGAGCAAACGGAAAGCACTCAGAGGAAATAAACAGTGGCCTCCAGCACTTGGCCGTCCATTTGCCCTCACTATGTACCTCTGGTTATTTTATAAGTCGGCCTGCTGAGTGAATCTGGGTCTGTGGGCTTTTTCCGCCCATCACAGCAAGGTGAGGCTGAAATGGACAGATACGTAAAAGCCTCTGCAGAGCTCTTCACTCACCACATGCTGATACATGTATTCGCCTTTTTACTAAATTGCTCTGAGATGTCTAGACATCTAAATTAGAGATTTTTGCTTTTTCTTTAAAGTTGTTTTGTTGTCTTCCAGATTATTGGCTCAGAAGTGCATTTCCTGCAAACATTTTCTTAAGTATCGCTGAAGCATGGCGGATAATGTAAAATAAGTAATTTCCAATTCAGCTGGGCTAATGCACGATGGCCACAAGCAGCATCAAATGCACATTCTCCTTCATGATGATGTCTGTTTGAGTGCTTTAAGTCAGTAAGGTGTTTAGGAGTTACAGTAATTAGCAGTAATTGCTGGTTTACCCAATGAAATAGTTTCGAAGTTGAGGTTGATATGAAAAGGCTTAATTAAGATTTGGAAACCTGAATTTTCTGTGTTGTTTTAAGTCACAAAGAGTTAAATGATCAGCAGTCACTCAAGAAATAAGTTCATGATTGATGTTTCAGCTTGAAGCGAGGTATTTAACCCCAGCTGATGTGGAGAGGAGCTTCTCATTCCTAAACAGCCATTTTGGAGTCTGGTTCAGCTGGCTAAGTCAATGGTCTGCATCATAAAAACAAAAGGCCACTGCTGAAAACAACTAAACTGGGCTTAAATGGACAAGCTGAAAATAAATGAATTTCTCCAGGATGCATGTTCTCGGTTTCTGGGAATATGTACAAACCTCAAAGAAGGAATTTTCCAGTGCCGTCTGGTTTGTGTCTGCTGCTACACCTGAGTGAATTACAATATAACAGAGAAGAAATGTAAAGTTTCTGTCCTGACCTGCAAAGAGATCAGCAGCATGATGCACAACACAGATGCTACTGACCACCTTCAGCAATAAAATCATTTTTTAACCTTTATACTTGTGGAAACTTTGAGTAACAGCTTAAAGAAAGCCCCATTGTCCAGTTTTATTACTATCCGTTTTCAAATATTAGGCAATTATGTCTGTAATCTTTCAGATTTTAAAGGATAAAAAATGTCCTACATTTCTTTAAGATAGTGAACCAGCATCTTTGAGGGATAAATGTTGTAATAAGCGACTGATAGATGACTGATTGATCACATTGGCTGTTTACACCACAGGTTTTAATTATCATCCATTTTTTGCTGAGACCAGATTTTTTTCATGCGATTTTTCACGTTTTAATTTACTGTGACCTCTGTCAGTCTTCAGAGTGAAGAGTCTACGACTGTCAGCAGATGCTGCCGCATTGTGAAGGCTCTGGCTATGGAAGGTAATATGGATGCTACACATCCGTGTTGTTGCTGTGTAATCAGTGCAAACTAAATTATGATGATAGTAATAATGTTCTGGTCATAGTTTATATTCCCTGCAGAGGTTTTCTGGGTATATCCCACTGGGAGGCGGTCCAAGGGGAAGACCCAGGATAAACCGTATGGATTATGTCTCTCCGGATTCCCCCAGAGGAGCCTGAAGAAATGGCCAGGCAGAGGGAAGTCTGGGTCTCTGCTTAGGATACTGCCTGCTACTACCTGACCTCAGATAGGCCCTTAGAGGGAGGTAGGGATGGATGGATGGATGGATGGATGGATGGATATCTGAGTGAGCTCAGGAAGAAAAACTCTGAAAAACAGCTGAGCCACATAGTTAATGAGGGTAATTTTTAAAAAAAGGCTTGATTCTGCTTGGGAGCCGTATTCCTGGTCTCTGGAGCAAGAGAAAAACATCATGAGGACAACTGACCATCTGAATGTAAAATATGATAAAGTTCTTCCTTCAGTAGATTCTTTTCGTCCCTGATGTGCAGACATCTGCCAGGCCTACGGTTCATGTAGCACAGGACATCATTTTCACTCATGGATTAGCCAACGCAGAGTCTAGATTATTTATGTGGTGGTCTGACTCTCTCGTCATCAGGTAGAAATTTGTTAAAAATGAATGCAATGGTGGATGGAAGTTAAATGATTTGACGTTGCAGCTTATTAAAATAATGCACGGACGCGTGTCGTGATCAAAGCTAAAGCTGGACCAACAAAATATGAGTGTCGCTTTTCCTTTAAGCAAGCAGTGCATGTTATGCGAGTGTAATATCCCTGTTTCCTTGAAGTATAAGAACGGGAAAGCTTTACCCCAATGACTTGGTTGTTGGAGTCAGCAATTCACTTGCTAATTATCGGAAAAATTGGATATAAATGTGTAATATTTGCATTATTACCAGGTAGAACTCTGGTTAATAACCCAGGTTGGATGGGTTTTGGCAAAAAGAAAAGAAAAAAAACAAATGGGCTCAATTAAAAGTCATAAACAGTCTGAACAAACCCCTTCAGCTTTAAAGTTTACTTGTAGCGTTCCTTGATCCAATGATTGCCCGAGCAATTATGTTCTTGTTGACGTCCGTCTTGTTTAAACATCGCGTAAAGCCTCGGGGGGGGTTCAAACTTGTCGGAAATCCTCCCGTCCTGACTGACAGCTCGATTTAGCGGCTACAGTGTACATTAGACAAGACTGTTCATCCTTTTCACTAAATCCCATTTGTTATCTAAATCCACGAGTGTTTTCTCAATGATTGTAGAGAGATAGAGAAGTGTTTGTGGAGGTCTGCAAGTCGTGTTTTTCTAAATCTGCGTGTGCGCTCATTTAGACTCTACACACCTGTATGAGAGTGTGGTCCGGTAAAAATGCACACTAAGCTGTGTGATAAGGTGTGTAGTTACTCATCTCTGTCCTGATGGCTGCTTGTGTTTTATGGATATTCATTACAAAGCCATTACCAGCGGAGGTTACATGGGACGGGAGGATCTGCTAATGTCTATAACTCCGCGCGCACAAACAGGAACATGCAGATCCGTAACTCCTGACATCTCAGGAATGAAAGCGTCCATCATCCTGCGAGGTGGATCGACCTGAGCGTCTGAGATGATGAGAAACGAATCACCAGAACAGGTTCCTGTCTGCCTAACGGCCACGTCATCCCTGCAGACGGATCACTTTGTTATGGAGCTTTATTAAAATGGTGCGTCAACGCTGAATAGATCAAAAGGCAAACATTTATTACGTGCAACAGTCATTTCACTTTCCTGATGCGGATCAATCCCATATTCCTCACACAATCCATGGGATTGATCGGCATCGCGGGCTCGTTGCGTGTTGTAACGGTAACTGTTGGCTGATGTCCCGCCTGAGGCAGAGTCATCTGAGACGATGGATGTTTTTATTTACTACTCACTCCATTAAAAAACAACAAGGCAAAGCGTGACACGTATGTTCAGCTTTGATATCAATGATTGGAAAATTGGCTGGCGTGCTGCTGCAGTCATGGGAATATCAATACCATGACATGTTGTGGTTTGAATTAGAGAGCATCTTTTGGGTAAATGAGTTAGTTCAGATGTTTTTATTTTAATAGAAACTTTCAAAACCACAAATAGGAAACCACTTAAAATCTGGGACAAAAACTGCAGTATAACAGGAGGGGCTTGCTTACTATATGACCATATTAGACTAAGTAAGTCTTATATTTCTGTTTAGTCAGAGTGTTCGAATTACACATTTCATTAATACATTCAAAATTTGTGGCTTTACAAAAAAAGAAGTGAAATATTTAATCATCTGATGAAACTCCAACATGCATCTTGCTTTTTACAAACACATTCAACAGATTTTAATTTGATAAACTAAAAGGTGTCAGTAAACTAATATAAATATCCAAACACACCCATTATCTACTGTAAAAAAAAATTGGCTAATGAAAGCTATTTATTAGGAATAACATTAATCTGAAATAAGCTGTCCGTACGTCGGAGTGCAAATCAACGAAGCATGAAAAACGGCGTGGAGAAAGGAGGGGTTGGCATCTGCATTTTGACTTAATGAATTAGCCATACTTTTTAAAAATGTACTTTAAAAACATATATTGATTAGTTTCTAAAGATTTCAGGAATAAAAGAAACAATTTTCCAGTAATCCATCTTCTAAGCTCTTTGTGTGAGGAAACCAGTTTTCAGGAAAAACTGAGTAGAAAGTTTAAGTTTCTTTATCTGAAATATTATTTTGCCAAATAATGATATACAAATGTATGAAAATATTCAACAAAAATAATTTATTCAGCATTTATAACCAGGGGATATGCCTAAATAGTAGTGTAGAAAACCAGTATAAGTATATGTTCAACATGGATTTGAGCAATGTTTTTTCCATAAAGTGATCTCAGAAACAGCATTACAAGGTTAATAAGGTGACCTGGAAATCATGATGTGTGACTTAAAACAACATTTAAGCTTAAGACTGAATTAATGAAATCAATCAAAATTAATTATTTTTAAACTATCACAATCAATTAAACTCTGACAGCCTGGTGGGAAGTGATTAAATGGCAAAAACGTCATTAGAACCATGTAAATATACCCCCAGTTTGGCACAACTCTGATTTTCAACCCCATCCACCTTCCTACTTCTCAGGGAAATCACACAGTTTTGATAAAGTAATACATTGATTCAGACATTTAGAACAACTCCTACTTAAACAAAAATTAAATGTACAAAATGAATATAACAAACCTTCTAAAGTCTTAGCTTGATGAATTTAAATCAAATGCAGATACAGTAATAACCCCTCCAGTATCTAAAGGAGAAATAGATGTTTTTCTACTTAAATTCTGGACCAAAACCTGATGAAAATATCTTTCTAGGCCTACTAAAACGAAAAACACTCCATGAACAGTACAAAAACCATCCAGAAATCCCAAACCACTCACAGGGAAAGTGTTTGGTTAAACATATAATTAAAAAATCCAACTGAAGCAAATCACTCTTTCAACTGTGTCAGGGAATAAATTATGGAAAAATATGCTCATCTAGAAGTGCTGCGAGTGTCCAGCTCTCCCACAAAAAAAAGCAAGAAACATAATATGGATGCTTGTTAGCACAAACAAGCACAGCACATTAATTATAGCTGCATAGACACGGTTTCTTGAAAAGTAGGTCTTACAAATAAACAATAATTTGCAGTTTTTCCATTCTTGCTGAGCTCCGGGTGTTTTGTTATTTTCCTCTTTGTTCTGAGAAACTTCTTACAAATGAGGCTGAGGGTTGTTTGAGTACAGAGGCCGTTTGTACAGTGAGAGGATAAGAAAGCTCCCCGTGCTCCTGGGTCATGTTCAGGAGATAAACGCAGGACATTAGCTTCAGGCTGGACGAGCCTCTGGGGCAACATGAGCTAATCCACTCTAATAGACTGAGCACATTCACTCATTATACGGCGAGAGTCCAGCGCTGGTCACTTCGTCTTTGTTTGAGAGATGCAAAGACTCTGAGCTCCAGTTTGAAGAGAGAATCAAAAGAAATAAAGATGAGAGAAAAGAAGCACGGCTAAGTGTTCATCTCAGGCAGGAGCCTTGGATCCTCGTTTAGCCAGAGATTGAATCATTATTACCTCTGTTCTGTTAAGTTTTTGAAGGCTAAACCTGTTTTTTGTTTCATTCTTTAGGATGAAATTTGTGTCAAGGAAAATTTAAACTCGTTTAAACTCATTACAGTAGTCGAGGGTTCTTCATTTGGATTTTTGTGAATTTGAATGGAAGAATAGCTGATAGACAGGAAGCTGTGATTGTGGAAAATAAAACAGAAAAAAGAGAATTTTCTTCCATGTGCACAAGTTTTCAGCCACACTTCCAAAAAAAGACATATTGTTAGGAACATAGACACTAGTTGCAATGATTTATTGACAAATCTAAAATATTAATGCAGAATAAAAAGGGGTTAAAGTGAATATTTGGATTAGTAGAAGGTTGGGTTTACACAGCTTTCTGTCATTTCTTTAAGTCGTGCACGTTTTCTGCCTGTCAAACTTTGCTGTTTAGATGGAACAAAAGAAATGGGAACAAATGATAAACGACTCATAGAGCCTAAAGAATAAAGCTATATGTGGTCACAATACTATGTCACTACATCTCTTGAGTTAAGAGCATTTCTGTGTTAAAATCATTAACACAGTTAAGGGGCTTAAAAAACAGGATAACAGGCTGTTATTTTTAAAAAAGTGGTCAGATACAGACTCAAAATGAGTGACCATTAAAAAAAGGATATGTGAAAAAACTTCACAATAAAGTCTCCATGAAAAGAAAATGTAAAGAAACAAGGGACTTTTGCACAGTAGAGTATTGATGAAGGGATTGCTTGTTCAACTTTGAATAAATGGAGATTTATTGAGAGAAAAACTGAAAAAAAAACACAAAAAACCCAGAATTGTTGGTCTTCAGCAAAACTGCGTATTTTACATGTAAGATAGCTGCGATGAAGCAGTTGAGGAAGGCCTGAATCATGTTTTATCTGTGATACTTTACTGCACCACTCAGCTGCTGAACGTCTGACCTCAAACAGCAGCAATGAGACTTGAATGTGGATGATTTCTCTTAAATATTCTTGTGCTTTCCAGGCGGTTCATGTGTTGCTCACATGAAATGATGAGCACATGTGCACTCAAACTGCACCAGCAGTGACCATATTCCCCCCGGAAGGAAGAGCATCTCCACATGCATCACTGCGGCGCTGCTGATTAACCTGCAACGGCCTGATTACCTGCCCGCTAGATTCACTCACTTCACAAATCCCGCTCAGGGCCGAGGCCGCTTCGCAGATTTGTATTCATCAACGCACATTTTACCCGGAGTCAATCTCCGCGGTGTGCGCTAATCAGGACCTTCGGAGGAGCGCTGGAGACTATTAAGCAGGACTGGACGCAGCAGAGCTCGCTCTATTTCCGAAAACACGCCTGGAGAGGCACCGATGGAGCCGTCACCTCTGTTAATTCACTCCTTTTCACACTACCGCTCTTTGTCTCCCTCTAAGTCTTACTTTGTGTTTGTCCTCTTGCTAAATGCTCCTCGCTGGGTTGATTCTGGTGAACTTTCCCCTGCCTGTGTTTGATATTTGGGCTGATTTACTCCTGCCACTCTTCCTTCTTATTCTGGTGAGAGGATCTGCATCTAACGGTGGGGCTGTATTAATCAGGGACACATAGCCCTATTACTGCCGCAATTAACTGATCAACTTACTCAGACACAAGACAGCTCGTGCATGGCCAACCCCGTCAGCACTGCAGTGCAGCAGCCACTGGGCATGAAGCTGACCTACATGACAAGAGAACTGATGTATCGGAAAATGAGATAAAATGCTCAGAAAAAACACGCACTTCGTATTATTCCTTTTCATTTCACAGTTTTTTGTTTCAATCAAACATACATGAAGACAGGGAGCTCTTTAAGGTCACAGGTTAAAAGAGTTTTGCATGGCAGAGATTGTTTCCACAATCACTCATATGTAGAACCACTCAGTCTGTAAAAAGAGTCATAGAAGCCTTCAGCAGCTTATCTATCTATCTATCTATCTATCTATCTATCTATCTATCTATCTATCTATCTATCTATCTATCTATCTATCTATCTATCTATCTATCTATCTATCTATCTAT
>JAVQJG010067827.1:0-14728 GCA_036024015.1 Craterocephalus amniculus | reverse complement strand
TTTCTTTAATCTTCCTGTCTTTTTCCTTAAAACAGATCACAAATATTAGATTTTATGGGAAAACATGCTTTTATTTCAATCACCCATTCAGGAAGTTGACCTAAATTCAAAAAGCAGATTTTTGAAGTTGTGAAATAAACTTGTAAAACAAGCTGGCAGGCCCTGCCACTGTAAACAATGGAAATATAACTTTCACACATACAGTTGTACAGGTGAGGGAAGGCAACGTCAGCAAAATATTTCCAGCTAAGAAAATCTCGATTTTCAAAAAATTAAATCCTCATTAATAGCAAATTCGATTTATCAATAAAAATCGATTTATTGCCTGTGAGAACGCATCTCCAGCAGAGAATCCCTCACTGTGAAATGCATGCTTTAACAACAACTGTGGAGGAAGACAGGACCTATTGGCAAACTTATTCTCTATAGTGTATGTGTGAGAATGGCTTTAGTGACATGGCACCAGCTGACCTGCTTATCTCACTACATCACACAGTAACTACACATAGAGCAGTTCATTCCTTCAGATGTTTTCAAACATTTGCATCATTGTATTCTCCTTTTTCTTGCATTGATTTTCTAAAATTGTGTCTGCTTTTGCACACACTAAACAACCTGACATTATTTCTTTTCTGTCAAAGTTGCAAGATTTTAAATTATCGTGAATGAGAAAACCATCCGTGTGTTTTTTTTCTTTTTTTTTCTTTTTGTGTATGTCCACAGCTGTATAACGATGTGTTTGTTGTGTGTATGTCTATGTTTCGGGCCTATGAGGATGTTATTATGTTCAGTAGAAGAAAAGCAGAGTGAATGTTCCAGTTCTATGGTTTTCCTTCATTAAAAGTGCTATAAACTTTAAAAGCTTTATAGTAGAGTTTTATTAAAGGCCCTAAGAAATTACTCCTAATGCTATGCTATTCTCCCCAGCATTCACAGATGGTTTAATTATTTATTGATTCATTGTGCAGTTTGACCTATTAAACTTTTTTTTTCTCCGAGTTTTGATGCAGAAAGAAATTGATAAAAATTCTCTTTTTGGGAAGAAATGGTTTGCCCCTGATGAAAGACGGGGGCTGTAGGAAAACCTAACAAGGGAACAGAATTGTTCCTGCAGTTTGTGTTGGGGGAATGAGCAGGATGTTGGGATCCTTAAATAAATCAGTAGGTTTGTAGGTAACCTGGACTTAGTAGCATTGCTTTTTAGATGCACACCATCCACCACATGGCAGCCAGATTACTGCAGGTGTTGCTTCACTTTAGAACCTGCAACTACACACACACACTCAGAAGATTGCTGTTCTTTTTTAGTACTATGACCCATTTTAAGAGTGAGCTCTAGGAAGAGGTTTGAATCATGCAAGAGGGAGGAAAGAGGAACTTTTCTCAACTCCTCTCATCGCGTTCGTCAGATTTAGATCATGTGACCAGTTGGCATTTGTGAGAAACCACATGCACCTGGAGTGAGGTTAAATGTCAGGCCCCCTCCCCTGCACACGTGTGTAACCACAACTCAACTCAAACACACACTCTCCTGCTTGTATTTCTGCCTTAATGGGGACACCACTGTCATAATGCATTCCCCAGGCCCTTATCCAAACTTAATGATCCCAGCTAAAGGCCTAACATCTGGACTACCACTAAATTTATGCACCTAACCTAAAATCAAGTTTTTACGTTAATTTGACTGGTTAATTCTATAGGATTCTGCAATGTAGTCCTCACAAAGTAATCAAACCCTCAGCTTTAGAAAAACAAGCCTCTCTCCCTCTAACATGTACATGTCTGCATACACACATTTACCTATAGAGGTTAGACTGATTTTCTCAGCTGGTTTTCTTGTAAGCTAAGTAATGTTACAAGGGCTGCATCTGAGCTCTCTGAGGGAATGTGATACCTTCTGAGTGGAGAAATCAGTTCTGCTATAGCTGTTGTTCACACAAAGCTCTAGATTGTCAGTGATAGAAGGCAGACCGTCTTTGTAAAACTGAATCAGAAATAGTCATAAGTCCAATGTACTTCTCTACACCTGTGATTAACATGTGGTTATGTGTATCTCTGTTTCTATGTACCTTTCAGGGTCTCCTGTTTATTCTGTGGCCTGGGGTCCAGACTCAGACAGAATACTCTACACATCAGGAAGGCAGCTAATCATCAAGCCTCTACAACCCAGCGCCAAAGTCTTACAGGTGCATAGCTTCTTTCTGAGTAAAAGTGATAGATGGGTGAAGGAAATGAGTCCAGTCCTGTCTCACACACAGCTCGTACTGACGTGCACACAGACATGCATAGTGGTTCAGTAAAGAACTAAGCATTTAGGCGTCAGGTATTTCCCAACAACACCTGAGCTACATTGGAAGTGAGGCATAAGACAGCACAGCACCCAAATTAATTTTACATAGGCTTAGATATAAGAATTGAATTAAAAAAAATATTTTTTTGCATGGCTGCTCACCGAGCTTGTAAGAAGACATTGGTTGAAACCCTGCCCACTACTTCCATTCAGATTAGTATTGCAGTAGTGCTGAAAGATCCAAAAATGTCTTGTAACTTGCCAAAGCCTCTTAACTCCTGTTAGTGATCATGATTAACTACAGATGGTGGTAGCTTCTCTGTGCCAACACAAAGAGTTTGTTTGACAGCACTCATCTGGTTGAACAACAAACAATACAATACGAAAGTCCAAGGAGCTCAGCGCAGATCTGAGAGAGGGAGATTGTAGATTAATTCAAGGTGAGAATGTCTCTTGGAAGCATTTCTCAGTCTTGCAAATTCCAAGTTCATCACTTCAGGCAAATGTATACAAACAGGTTATTTAAATGAAAGAATACAAAGGCATTTTTCCAACATTTTCAAAAAAATCTTAGCTGTCACCCTCAATTAATCAAGCCTATAACAGTACATTCCTACAAACAAAGAAGCTGTTCTTAATGAGAGAAGTACTCTCACTTCAAATTCAGTACCTTCTAGTTCAGCGTAATTTTGTAGCTGAATACATGGATAGAGGAAACATCATCTGGAGGAAAGATTTGTAGTCAGATGAGGTAAAGGTTGAGTTGCTTGGCCACAATGACAAGAGCAATGATTGAGGATGTAAAGGTGAAGTTGTCACCCCCAGCAAAACTATAGAGCTGTTAAATCAAGGGGATCAGGAAAAGGAAGACTTCCTGAAAGCTCTTGTAGCACAAGCTTAACACTGGAAATTGGGTATACCAACATGGCAAAGACCCCAAATACTCACCAGAACTGGTTACAGAATGAATAAAGCAGGCTACAATAAAGCTTTTGGAAAGGTCTCCCTAAAGTGCTGACCTTCCACAAAAATATATCACCTGCGCTCGGAGCTTGCACTAGACGTTTTTGTTGACAGTCATTTTGACTGTCATAATTTATTTTACTGTGCAGTCACTTTAGTTTTCATTATGATAATAATGACATTTTCAGTTACATTTAATATTCAGTCTGAGCAAGCTGAATGGACAATTCATACCATGCTATTTCACATCAAGCAGATATGGAGAATACATAGAGGTGCTGCTTGCCAACAGGTAAACAGGACAAATGGTTTGGGCCAACCAATGTGGAATCACGACAAAGCAGTGTCAACATAGATTGCAGTGAAAGTGGAGGACCACAACAGTATCCCTTAAAGGGGCCCCACCGAGACCTCTCGGTCTTGTCATATGTGCTTTATCTGATAGTACAGTGAATTGAATAAGGAAGCTGAAAATAAGATTGAAAGAATATGGCAGAGTTAGAAGTTAGATTTTGTTCTAGAGTGAGACCTCTGACGCCTCCTACAGCTCAGGTTGTAGAGATGGCGGCAAATTCACCTGTTACTGAACTGACTTTTTGGACTTTTGCTTCGGACAAATAACTTCTCATGGCTATTTTGATGTTGTGGATATTGAATCTCATCTGCTGCCACATTGGAGATTGGATTTACATGTGCTATTTTGAAAATAGGGAACATTTCACTTATGAAGCGATCACAAGTAGGTAAGAGACTCTGAAGGGTTTTGTGATCCCACAAACACTTGCTTCCTCGAGAAAAAATCTCGCAGCATGCACTCTGCAGCGCGGTTCAGCTTCACCCAGTGTACTGGTTTGTGACCCGTACTGGTTTCAAATGCGCTCTTAGACAATAGCTAATTAATATGCTCATTCACCACCAAGTGGTTGGGGTGTGAATTGCAATATGTCAGAGTGACTTATGGTCTTCAGATTTTTCCTTCACTGTTTTTAAAAAACGGATTATGATGTAAAGTACTCGAAGGAAAAGGTGTGAAATGCAGTTTCTCAGTCCCAGGAGGGCTGCTGGACAATAACAAGTCCAGGAATATACATAATATAGTTCACTGTGCCATTAAAACAAGTGAGAAACACTTTTTTTTTTTTAAAATAACGTGTTACTTAGGGCTACTTTAAAAGTCAGGTCTGGCCTGCAAAGCAATTCTACGACTGGCCTTGAAGAGTAAAAAAAAACCCAATTAAAACTCTGCCTGGCAAAAGGAATTTTTTGTTCTCCTATTAAGTTTGCAAACAAAGTCCATTATTATCTGATCCTCAATGAACGTATGGAAATATACGATCCAAACTGTGTTTTCTGCAAGTTGGAATTTATTTTTAATTCTTTGAAGGCAGCATTTACTTAGCAGTGTGCCACATGTCAGAGCCAGCATTCAGTGCTTTTGTCCAGTAGAAGAATTGCAGGAACTAAAGTGGAGCTGTTAGAGATTCTGTCTGTCTTTGCATAGTGCAGCCAGAAAATAAATAGACTTCTTTCTTTACCGTGGCAAAGTTTCAGCCTCCTCGATGGATCAGTGAATTAATGGCCACTCACATTCACTTCGAACATATTACTCTGTAGATGACCTTGTACACCAGTGAGTATTTTTCTTGTTAATGTATACACTTGTTTATTATTCTTCTTGAAGCTGAACAGCACCTGGGACTTTGGATAAACAGGGGAGGGTTTAATGTGTGCTTTGCTTTCTCTCAGCCACTACCAGATATTCGTGCAGTAGTACAAGCACACACTCAAATCTCCAACTTCATCACCTCTCCCTCAGACCCCTTTGGAGACCAACAAAGTGATGGAAGTCACCAGCTAAGGGAAACCCCTAAAAGATTCTCTTTGGCATTTGCAGTGCCTTACATAGACAGTGATACACAAATATGCATGTATTTACAAAAAACAGAACAACAAAATGTTGCAATGTAGACACAGCAGGAACAAGATGTGACTTCCTTCTCTTTCTTATGCTGTAACATATATGTTGACATAAATTTCTCTGTGTCAGTATAAATCGATTCATAAACTTTTAACTGTTGTCAAAACCAGGAATGAAAGTCAGCCTCTTTTGTGCATCTCCTGGTCCTGCAGTTTATCTTTTTATTTGGGCTAAGAGAAACATGGTTTGGGGGGGTTATCATTGATATCTTTAACCTCTGTCTATCAAAATTGAATGCTGTCATGTTGAGTTTTTTTTTTCTAAGTGCCTGCCCTTCCATCTCTCTGTCTTTAGTGGAAGGCACATGATGGACTTGTGCTGAAAGTTGACTGGAATTCAGTGAATGACCTCATCCTGTCAGGTGGAGAAGACTGTAAATATAAGGTTTGTGGT
This sequence comes from Craterocephalus amniculus, assembly GCA_036024015.1. NCBI lineage: Eukaryota > Metazoa > Chordata > Actinopteri > Atheriniformes > Atherinidae > Craterocephalus > Craterocephalus amniculus. The sequence goes on along the minus strand of JAVQJG010067827.1, from coordinate 9,104 downwards.
TTTTGAGTATGTAACCCCATTTTTCAGAAAGAAAATATGCTGGCTGAAATTGAACTGTTAAGTTTTTTACAAATAGTTCATGATGTTGGAGATCATGGTGATTCATCAGAAACATAAGTCGTGTGTTAACTTCATCATCTTTTATACATACTACGGGATTAGAAGATTTAAAAAAACTAAATTATGTATGCAAATGACCGTGATCTTTAGGCTGTCAGATAGTTCTCTACCGGAAGAGATTTTTACTTTTAGCACATGGTTTCCTCTATCCCAAGTACATGATGAGAAAAACTGTTTACAACTAACTCTTTGTGCTTTATCTCTCATCTCAACTTTCACAAAAATAATTTTAATATATCCACTAATTTCAACATATTTTTTGTACAATTTATTGTAGAATGGAATTGTTGAATAAAGTTTACACATACCTAAATCTAGCTTTGTAGTTATAGATATTTGGGGGAGCTGCTTGATTTGGGTTTTGAACCATGTCCTTCCTCAAAAGGTGTGGGACAGCTTTGGACGTCTTCTTTACTCATCGTCGTCTCATGAATACCCAATCACCTCTTTGTCCTGGGCTCCAGATGGGGAAGTTTTTGCCATGGGCTCCTTCAACACCCTGCGGCTCTGTGACAAGACTGGAGTAAGTGAAACATTTATACTCTCCTTGAATATGCTCTTTTGGATAAAATGTTAAATTTTTTCCTCTATGCTGTTGACTTGACCAACTTGATCTATCTATTAAAGCAAATAGTGGGTATTGCTTGACCTAGATGCTTCATTATGTAAAATCAAAAAAACAAAGACAGAGAGCTGGGGATTGTTGCTGCAGCTGCATATGTAAGCATTAAGTTGATTGACCAACATTGCTAGTGAGAAGTTCATTATTAGAGATTTTATGCATTTTATTTTCACATTTATCGTTATAATGCCAATTTATTATAAAAAAAATAAACTCAAGACATTTTAAATATTGTTGTTAGAAAGTCCACAGTAATGAGGATTGCTCTGCCACAAGACACAAACTTCTTGAACTAGGTCAAATTGATATTCCAGTTTTATTTTTGTGAGATTTTCTGAAGTACTTATGAGTAGTTAGTTTCTTAACTGCAGGAGACAGCAGTCAGGGTGCTTTCAGTCTGGAGAATCAAGAAGGGTTCCTGACAGACAAGCCAACCTGACTGCTGCTGTAACTACAACCAAGTTTTTGTGATCAAATCTGATATCTCCATAGTGCCTGTCTATTATTATTTTTACCTTGCACATTAAAGTTTTACTTTGCACTTCTTTGAATTTGGGTATCAGCAGGTGTTTATTAGCCTCCGTGCCTGCATTTGCCGGTTTATTCTTAGCATGTTGACTTGATTTGCAGCATATGTGCATAGAAAACCTTTTCTATTGATTCTCATCTTCTGTGGATTTAAAGCATGCATCTGATCATTCAACACTAGACATTTTTATGTGAACTGAGATGCTGAAGTGACAGTGAACATGTTTATAAGACAATATATAAAAGCAAATAATTGCTCACCCGAAACTGGATTTCAAAGAAAAACATGCCAAACTGTTAGTCCAACTGAAAACATACAAACAAACCGACCTAGCATACCTGGATAATGCAATGTCTAATAAGACCACACCTCAATTACGTGTATGGTACACTATGTTCAAATGGCTCTAAGTGCCTCCCACTAGCTAAGTTTAAAAAAAAAAAAAAAAAAGTCCTTCAGAAATTAAAAAGTCTATATTAGTACGGCTATATTCACAATAAAACTTCTTACACAGCTACACATTTTTCAGTGTCTTCTGTCACACAGCTGCATTCATTATACATTGTGATACTGAGAGCACTTAAAGCATTTCCATACTGCTTTACTCTGATACAATCCTCACAACCTTATTTGACAAAATCACCATTCGATGGTTCATTTAACTGTAACTGTAGCTTATCTTAACTGTGCATGTAACCTTACTGACTGTCATAAACAGCTGTTTGCTCCCAACCTTAGCAGGAGTTGTACTTAGCAGCTGTACAACATCAGGGCCATGTACTCTCCACATGTTGTAAGCTTCTGTTTTGTGTATTTTTAGTTTTTGTTTATTTTCATGTATTAAGATAGCCTGAATGCTATCATGTCCTTTTTCATGGATCAAACTGTATGTGTGGTACACAGTCAACTTTTCCAGGGAAACATTGCTTTGTGTAGCTCATTATGGGCCTCATGCTTTCTATACATCATTCATCTCTGTAAATCACATCAGGCTGCATATTCTTGTCACCTGGTGCCGATGGTAACTGCAATAATGAGAGAGGAAATGAGCGAATGATGAATGGTAATTGTTGTTTTATTATTGCTGAGCGTTTGGCAAGGAACAATATTACCAGTTCCCACATGGGACATTTAGTGCTTCTTTGAGTTAACATGGAGATGTCAGTGATTGCTGCATCAGTTTGCTGTAATCAAAACAAACAACCAGCCCTGGGTTTTTTTCTGTCCTGATCACCAGGCATTTCATGCTCCATTTTGATTTAATTAGGATCAAATGTCTTGGTGTTTTTTTTCTGGAGCACTAAAACAAATAGGCTACACAGGGGTTTGAGTACACCGTTATGTCTTCTCCACAATAGTGTGTCAGGTGTGTGTGTTTTTACTTTAAAAAGTAATATTAACAAAACATGTAGAGAATGAGCTTTAAGGATGTGTTTGATTGCTTGAATACCAGGGGATTAGCAAGATTAGAAGCATCAGAGATCATTCAGATTAAGTCATGACTGTATTCCCAGAAAAAAATGTCTGCTCAGCTCCAATTTTTATGTTTAGTATTGAGTACAGCTTGCTCCTTTTTTTTCTCTCTTTTTATGCATTTTTGAGTAATGACCCCAAGTCCTCTTATGAGTCCCCTTACGTCCTCCAATTATGGGTTTGTTTACGTGGTTGGTTTGTTCCATTGTTTCTGCTCGCCTTGCTGTGGTGCGCATTGGTTAAGGCAGTGTGACGATGATGATAATTATGATGAATGTAGTCCTGCCCTGCTCTGACTGGAGGAAGGGTATGCTAAGCCTTCTCCTCCCTAAGCCCCTCAAGATAGCGTGAAGTGTAGCATGGTGTGGGAGGCTCGCTCATGCAGAGGAGGGGAGAAAGAAAGAGAGAGTGTCTAGAAAAGAAAATCTCCTCAAAGGTCACACCGTCTGAGCGGCTTTCTATGTGTGAATTCAGACTCATTGTCCTGCTGCACATCATCCTTGATGTTATTTTGTATGTATGCACTTGGCTACTTTGGGATAAATGCTGTACTGTTATTTGGTGGATGAATTTCCAAGTAAACAAAAGCTGTTAACTAATTAGCGATTACAAGAGCTTTACCTGGGTTGTTGCTGTGGTTTTTTATTGGTGCAGCAAGGGTTAAGCAGTGTGAAGAGTCTTTTCAGTTACTGCCGTGACTAATGGGTAGGAGTTTTGTTCTGTATCTGCTACAATGAAACCTTGCACTTTAACATATTGCTGCTGGCTCAGCAGGATCTGTCCCGCTCATTTAACCCCTTCACCTCCCGTCCAGCCCTGCTCTCATCTCACCCCCATCTACTCCAACTTTTACTTTTTACTCCTCCATGGTTTAGAGAAGATATAGTGTTATCACCCCCCTTACACACACTCCCCTCATGATTGCTGTGGTGAGCAGATGAATGCACACACACATATAGATCCAAGTGAAATTTAAGGAAAATATTTGTCTTTTTGGTTTAATAAAATTGGTAAAAGACTTATCAGAATGTTCACTCTGTTTTGTTTTTCAGTGAAGCAGCATTCAGGCATCAATATTTGGATTACTGAATTATTCAACATATTTAATTATTTTTCTAACAGTTTGTTGAGCCCTGAGTTCTCCCGTGTGGAGTACTTTTTCTTTTTATAGGAGATTTAACAGCACACAAGACACAAAGAGGTTCACTGTCCCTTTTTACAAGATTTGGGAGACACAATAAGTCAGTGTCTGTCTGTGCGCCTGCCATGGTATATATGCATGTGCCCACATGCCTGTGTGTGTGTGTGTGTGCAAGTGTGCGCAACCATCGGCGTGCAAATGTGCCTGCGAGACAGCAGTCTATTTACGAGGCGCTGCAGCTGGTGTCTAGCGTCTGGACCCTGTCACGATCCCTGACACTGTCACTGGCTAACAAGCAGGACTCATTGTGCCAGGCGAGCACCCTCTCGCTTCTTTCTCTCCGCCCCTTCTCCCCCTTCTCTTCTGTACGCTTGTTTTTAAAAAAAAAAATTGTTTTGTTTTTTCTCTCTTACCACTGTACGCCATATGTATAAATGGGATCACTGCTAAGATGTGCACTTTTGTTTGTTTTTTCCCCAAATCTTTCAGTGTTAGGATTAGGAATCATGTCATTTGTGGGCCTTAAGGTCTTTATGATCTTCGGTCAAAGTTTTCTAAAACTATCTTAACAAAGGAAACTTAAATCCACAGGCCAAGCAGACTATAGGACAATGTCTGAAGTGCAGATATTGGTTATAAGCACAGAAGCAGGACAGAATTAAAAAGCCATGAGATATGTGTGCTTTTTTCACTTGTTTTTATTTTTCAGACAACCATGAGTCGCCAGACTGACCTCATTCTAAAGATTCCTCTGCCTTTGACTCGTCACACAAAGCATCTGTCCATTTGAATGTGGTTTCATACTATACTTACCTATCTTTGTCAATATGCATGTGTGCACACTGGCACACTCACAGTTTGGGGCATAATGTTATATGCCATAATGCAAGCCTTGTTTCTGAAAGTGTGTCCTAACTGCACTGAATCTCTATTCATGCATCTATGTTGCACCAATCCTTGTTATAACATTCTTTTTAAACTCATGTCAAAACTGAGCGACGCAGTTTCATGACCTGTGAGATATATTTCAAGATGGATTTTCCCAAAATCAAGATACCGTATGTATAAATCTCTCCTCATCTGTTTTTTTGCTGAGTATGCCTCCCTCCTCCCTTTGGATTTGTTGAGCTTATCAGTGCTCCCCCTCATGGCTCTTTCTCTTTTGTGCTTTCCCCAGAGCCCGTTTTTACCTCCCCTTTTCTGGGTGAGTCCAGGGGTCCCCTTTGGGTCCTGCTCAGTATTACAAGTTTTGGAATGGATCCATGTTTAGCTGGAATCACCACCGCTCTCATCTTTCTGTTTCTTTCTCATTCCCTCCCTCTTTAACTTCAACCACTTTCTCTATAGAATCTTTGTCTACCATCCTTGTTGTTGGCAATCATTATTTTCTCTCAGAGTATATAACTCTTGACTGTAAGTCTGCCACTGTCAGTGCCATATACTGTCTTCTCTAATTGTAGAATATTATCCCCCAAGACTTAAAAAGTTCTCATCTAATCAATTAGTTATTCTAACAGTTACTCTCTTCATCATTGGGGAGCACATATCTGAGCCTGTGCTGACAGTTTGCTATCAGCCATTGTCCATTCAACAGTGGGTAAATTGCCACAGCAAAAGAATTAAACAACACAGAGTCTTGGTCTAGATCATGATCCACTATTAGAGGAGCATAAAATAGTAAAATAAACCTCAACAGATTTATTCAAGTGCAAGCCTTTATCTGTTTCCATCAAATAAGTAGGGGACGTTTTAGTACAGTTTGGTGTAGGCAGCAGAAAAAGGAGAGACAGACCCACACATACAGAATGGGGTTAGAAAAACAACACCGGGAGAGTTAAATAGGAGAAAAGATGAAAAATGTACTAGCTGAAGTTTGCCAAAGAAAGGCCATGTGCACATTAGAAAGATGGTGACAGAATGTTACAGAAAAAAAACTGGTAACTATGAGATTGTGTCAGAGTGAGAGCAAGAGCAAGAGAGCATTGTCAAACAAAGAGAGTCCTGAGTCAGCAGCAAAGCAGTTTTCTCCCCAGGCAACTGGGTAGGGCTACATCTCTCTCTTGCGCTCTCTCTCACTTTACCCCTCCCTCCCTCCCCTTTTAAATCTGTGTTTTTGCATGCTATTTCTTGCTCTCTCCAGTCTTCCTTTCTGTTCTCTAGCTGCAGTAAGAACAGAAAGCTCCCTCCGTACATTGTGAACTGATAGAACAAGTTCTGAAAAGAGCAACTGGGGTCAGTCTCACCTTTCAGGGGTCTGCTCCTTCACCGTTTGCTCCTGTTGTCATGGGAATAATTATACTGACTCCTTTTGACACATTTTGATAAGCTTCCCAGACCTGATGAAGCTTAATCGTGAGTGCATGAATAGCATAAAACTGTTGGATGTAAAACTTTTTTCCCCTAGACTTAATCCATCATCCCTAAGAGCTCATTAGTTTCTTCACCACAATGTGAAGATAATGGTTTTTCCTTTGTGTTCTAGACCTTTTGTTGCTGAACAGGCTTTGCATTTCTGTGTTGCTGAACTCACTCTGGTGCACTCTGTGGAACAATGTATCCTAAGGTCCATCTTTCACATGATTGACCCCAATTTTTGAGGGGATAAGCTATTTGTGTGAGAGTGTGGGTTTTCTGTGTGCGGAGCTGTCTAGCGTAAAAGGCACTTGTTGACATGGTATTACTTTTATACCTCTCCAGAGTTCGACTAGAGGCTTGCCTTGTTGGAAACCAAAAAGAAGGGGAGCATAAAAAGAGCTGTGAAAAGAGAGTAGTTGGTGGGATGGGGGGTGGGGTAGTGTGGAACTGTCCAATATATCCTTTAAAGTTGGCCTAGGCAGTGAGGCTTGGAGGATTGGTCTCCATAAAAGACGGTGGTTTCTCTTTCCCTCAAGTCTCTCTCTAATTCTCTCTCACTCGCTTGCTTTGCTCTGGTCTCCCTCCCTTTTTTTTCTTTATTTCTCAATCCCTCCATCCCTCCCTCCCCCCACGGCTGGAGTAAGGGTATGACAGACACAGTGCCCGGCCAGCCCCTCTGGCAGAGTCATCATTCTTAGCAGCACTAAATCACCACCTCCACTAGCTAGGCAAACATGTCACACTTGGAAGAAAAGAGGGAGAGGAAAGGGGGATAAAATCTTATAAGAAGTGAGGGTGATACTTGGTGACGAAGTCAAGGGAGTAAAATAAAGGGCTTTTGCTCTGCACAAAAAATAAGGGAAAGCTGAGTATGTATGGAGCTGAGGTATCGCTCTGAGCTGTGCTGCCAACTCAGACTTCATTAAGGACTGCTATTGAGGAATACGGCTGGGCTGGAGACGAGGAACCAAGGTCCAAGACAGGATGACCTAAAAGAGCTGAATTTTGGCTGCACACCAAGCAATCCCCCCGTGCCTTTTTTCTGCTGGCTTGCATGGAGTTAAGAATCATGCTGTGCTATGACATTGAATAATTTATTGTGCAGTTTCACAATTTCTTCTGACTTAGTAATTCAGTAATTCAGTAATTCAACCATCTCACTAGCTTGATTTCTATCATGTTTGTATCAACACAAGTCTGGGATGTGTTCAGTTATTCACAAAAAGGCACAAACCAGTAGGGAGCTCAATTTAGCACAGGATCTACCTTTCAGAGGATTCCAACAAGTCACAGTTTTAAATAGATAAATAATAATTTTATAAAATGACAATAGCTGCCCCCCTCTTTTTTAATTTTGATTTGCATGAACAAAAGTGAACAAGAAAAAACTTTACAGAAAGATTTTGTTTCTACATTTGTAGCTTTTTCACTCTATTGTACACAGAGAGAAAAACAGTACTGTAGACAGTGAAAACAAGAGAAATGACAAAAAGAAAAGAAACATTTTTGTAAATCTGACAACTACACTCATTATTGTGCAATACATTTTATACAAGTTAAAGCAAATAAAAAATTGTAATTACACAAATTCTGTCTCTATAGTAGCCCTTTATTGAAGAAGAGGCAACACCAGATCCTGACTAAACCACCAGACATGCTGTGACTGTTCATAGATGGTAAGATCTTTGATAGGGTACCTTTTGACCACTTCAGCTACAACCCTGAATGTTAATACTTGCTCAAAAGTCAGTATAGTTTCCATGATTGTAAAGATACAGTGGGCATAATCTTTGCTGCATTATAACACAAAGACTTGCTGAAACAGAACAGGAATCAATACACCACAAAAGTCTTAGTGCTGTCCGTGGACAGTTGGTGGAAGATCGAGGCCGGATTTAGATTTCCATAACTTTTCCGAAATAGGAAGTCAGGTTTAAATGCCAAAGCCAGTAACACACTGAGAGGCTCCAGCTTAATGTATGGGGAAACGGAGGTATCAGTCTCAGCAGAAAAGCTTGTTGTCTTACCCATCTGTAATAGTTTCTACACCATTACATTTGTGAAACCTTAAAGGAGCTAAAAGCGAAATTCATTGTTTTCACACTGAAGGAATTAAAAAATCATTTTGTGAAGAAGCGGGTGTGTATTTTCATCTGGAGTATAGCGCGACGTTACACAGCGCCTCTGTGTGTTGATCTCCAGCTCTGTGTTTACTAGCTGGCCCGGCCGCGGTGCATCTATGTCCATGTACGAACACGCGCACCTGTCTTTTTATAAAGAGCCCCCACAGGGCGGAGTTACGGCGCAGCGCGCGCACTCAAGATGGCAGAGACTCCCGCTGGTAGAAGTGGGAAGAGTCCGACCTAAGATGACGATGAGCCAATATTACCTCCAAGAAAATAACGTTATTTTTCAAGTGACAAAACGCGGATTCATATTGGTCTGGCATTCTCAAGGTGGAGAGAGTGGCGAGACAGAAAAGGACTCCAGTTTGACTCTGAGCTGCTCTTCTTCTGGTACGTGACTCACGGAGCAGATTCCACCTCGTCCACGTCTCTTTTTTCGTCTTCCACAGACTGTAGCCCCTCGCTGCTACCTGCCGCTGCAGACAGGCTGCTGCTGCTCTAAGAAGTTGCATCAAAATAAAAATGGCTTGCTTTAAAATTTTTATGTTTTTGATCATAACGATGAATAATTAGAAGAAGCTGCGGTTCTTAGCTCAGCTCATGGTGTATTGTCTCACAAGCACACCCCATCTTGAACTAGTCATATTTGCATTAGTTTTAGAAAATATATAATTATACCTTTTTTAGGCCTACATAATTTTTTAACATCCTGTCTGTTTAAAATTAATAAATAAAGTA